>SJYC01089674.1:0-28971 GCA_006408675.1 Madoqua kirkii | reverse complement strand
TGCTTGCCATGAATCTGAGTCACTGTGTGCATCCCACTGCCCACTGGGGATCACTTGTGTGTGTTTCTCGGTCCCAGTAGACTTTGCTTTCCTAAAAGACAGAGACAGTGTCTTATCTCTGTAGCTCTCGAGCCTAGCACAATGCTTCGCATATAGGAGGTGTCCAACAAATGATTTTGAAGTGAAAAATTGATAAGGACAGTGAATCAATTTGTCTACCAAACTGGGCAAAAGTAATCCATGCATAGTAGTACCTTTACAAGGGGGCACGAAGTGGGGCTTCTGGGGTGCTATAATTTTCTGGGTTTTGATCTGGTGTGTTCAGTTTAAGAAAATTCATTGACCTGTCCATGTGTGGTATGTGTCATTTTCTGTATGTTTTACTTCAATGAAAAGTTTAAAACAATTAGATATTTTTGTTGCTCAATACAGAAAATCTCATGTCTTCTTTCAAGCTTTTCAAGTTTTTATAGGGTATCAGTTGAGATGTCACAGCAAAGAGCCAGGCTAGTGCTGTTCCTTGATGTGAAGGCAGGGTGACCCGATGCGAATGCATCAGTGTGGGTGGGGTGGTCTGGTCTTCTCAGGAGGGCCAGTGAGGGCCAGCACTGGTGGACAGGCTCGTGGTCACCTGTGCTACTGTCACACGCAGTAGAGGGACCTCATGCTAATTAGCAGCAAGCTCTGGGCCTTCCGGCAGTGGCAGGGAGGCTTCATCTTGGATGTGACCATGAATAATTCATCAACCTGGTTATCGGGAAATTTGTGGTCATCATTAGCATTTTAATGAAAAAAAATGCAATCATTATCCTAAATCTGTTTTTTTTTTTTAATTTCTGCTTTATTTTTTTTCTTTTTGTCTCCCTCCTATAACAGCTTAACCATCTCAGTCTTTCCTGAGTACTTGGAAACTGCCGGGGTCCCTGACAATGTGCTGACTGGTCGTCGCTATGGGCAGACGGTACCCAGAGGCTCACTGTCATCCAGGCAGCTCATGTACGTATGGGATTTGTCTCTTTCTTTTTTCTCCCCTTTAATGTTCTGTGTAGAATATGGCAGGCTACTGGACTGGTGAAGGTTTATAAGCTATACATGAGAGTATTCAGAAATGCAGGAGAATGGATTGCTCTAGGCTAACTTTTTAATATTGAATGATGGGAAATGTTACCTAAATTAGGATTTTTATAAGCCAGTGGCCCTATAAGACAGACCAGAAGTGTGTATCAGCAGTCTCTCTTTTCTGTTTCAGTGAATCCACTTACACATAGGTATTTTTTTGTTTTGGGGGGTTTTTTTTGCTTGTTTGTTGAAGCTTTCCTTTTTCATTGCAATATATAACATTTGAAACAATAGCAATGCTGTAAATTAGAAACACTTCCCAGTGACTTAAAAAATACGTTTGAAATAAAAAAACTCAGGGACCCAGAAGAGGTCCTCAGGGTATGTCATTGTTGAATACATGTTGGCGAGAGAGTTCCCAACTCTAATATCTTACATTCTCCACAGGAGGAAAGTGTTGATTCCCTCAGTGATGACTTACTGTGTCTCACAACAGTTCTCTTTTTCCAGTATTAGTATTTTGGGAATGTCCACAAATGCAGCCTTTTCCTGTTTGATCCCACTCTGATTAATTTAGGAGAAACATGGTTGTTGCACATTGAATGATCTCTTATTTCTATAAAGTATAGTCTGTCTCAGACTTACATTTTGCCCCCTTTAGTCTCTAAACCTTAGGCCAGCTCTTTAGGTATTTACTTTTTTTTTTTTTTGCATCCTTTGGACCTCTGGAGTTTTGGCTTCAAATCAGGGATGTGTTTTGGGTAATTCCTTGGAGTGCTTGTGCTCCTTCCGTAGTTAATGTTTATTCATAGTTACTCTTAAGCCCCATTTCCTTGTACATTTACTTTTTTTCTTTTTTGTCTTCATAGAAAAGTTAGAACCATCCTCAACCCTTCCCCAGACAATTGCTTCTAAAATAAGCCAGGTCATTAGAAGAAGTAGCGAGAGAGAGAGCTGACAGCAGAGTGGGGGCTCAGACCAAGCACACCAGCGTTAGAGCCGTTGGGTGGGAGCAATGGCCTCTACACGTCCACTTTCGTATCCTTCAAAGGCATCACTGTATTACTCTAAAATTAGCCATTTTCATAGTGAACATAATCAGAAAAAGTTTACCCTTGTAACACTGTAAAACGGAGATTGGCAAGGGGTGGCCCTTGAATCAAATCCAGCCCATTCCTGTTTTTGTAGGGGCTAACAAGGGTTTTTATATTTTTGAGTGGCTACCTGCCTAATCTCTGTTTTTGCTTCTTGGCCCTCAGAGCCTAAAATATCTATAGTTTGACCTGTTAAGAAAAAATGCTGCCTATCTCTGCCATAGAAATATTTTGAAGGCATGTACTACGATTGAACCATATGAACTTGTTAATATTCAACTGTCTTTAACCTCCCAAAATGCTGATTGCTTATGTGATGGTTTAGTCGCCATATCATGTCTGACCCTGTGACCCCATGGACTATCGCCCACCAGGCTCCTCTGGCTGTGGAATTCTCCAGGCAAGAATACTGAAGTAGGTAACCATTCCCTTTTCCAGAGGATCTTTACCACCCAGGGTCTGAAGCTGGGTCTCCTGCACTGCAGGCAGATTCTTTACCAACTGAGCCACCAGGGAAGCCCATGATTGCTTATGGTTCAGTCTAATTATTTCGAGGAAATTTTTCCTTTAAAATGGTTAAAATTTTGAAATTTGGGTTCTTGGGGCAGAAGAAGTGAATTACCTTAGGAAATTCACAAGTGTTGACCTGCTCATTTGGGCCAAGCCCAAGAGGGTGTGAGCAAGGCCTCGAGGGCCGTCGGTGTGCTGGGCCCCGTACTGCTCGCCTGCCCTGGCTCTCCTGCCCTTCCTTCTCTCCCACTCACAGTGTGGACATTTCCTCCCTTTCTTAAGAAATTGCCGTTTTAAAAGTTTCAACAGTAATAGGCACATACGGTTATTTCTTTTGGCCTTCTCTCCTTGAGTTCCTCTGTCTCAGCAATGAAAGACATGGATGTTGTTTGTTCTTCTACTCTGTGCCACTCTCTGCGTCATGAATTTACTAGAAGTTCTTCACTTCAAGTGGGATATGCTTTGGAAAGTTGATATTATCATCATCATTTCACAGATGAGAAAACTGAGGCTTGAAGCAGCAGAGTAACTTGGCAGGGCAGAACTGCAGTTTGAGCCTAGACTCACTGCCTTCTGCTTGTGCTCTTTCCTCCCACCAGACTTTCTAGTGACCTGGTCATCACTTGGGTGATGACTTACTTAGCTATTGTGCACTTATCTGTTCTCCATGCCGTATCTTTCAGTAATATGGTCTTGGAAGCCTAAAAGATTCAGCATCAAATGATGCCGATATCTGTCTCAGATCTCCTTTTTTATCCATTATTTGAACCCAGTAACTACAGGTAATCTGAAGGCCCTAAGAGAGAACTTCATATAAAAAGAGTATAATATAGAAACAGCGCTTTAAAAATCATGCAAGTAATATATGTTTAATATAGACATTTTAAATTTAATTTTTATTTTATATTAGAAGATAGTTCTACAGTGTTGTGTTAGATTCTGGGGTACAGCAAAGTGAGTCAGTTATACATATACATAAATCCATTCTTTTTCAGATTCTTTTCCCATGTAGGTAATTACAGAACATTGCATAGAGTTCCCTGTGCTCTACAGTATTATGTATTTTATATATAGTAGTGTGTTTGTATGGAGAAGGTGATGGCGCCCCACTCCAGTACTCTTGCCTGGAAAATCCCATGGATGGAGGAGCCTGGAAGGCTGAAGTCCGGGGTCGCTGAGGGTAGGGCACAACTGAGCAATTTACTTTTCACTTTCATGCATTGGAAAAGGAAATGGCAACCTACTCCAGTGTTCTTACCTGGAGAATCCCAGGGACAGGGGAGCCTGGTGGGCTGCTGTCTATGAGGTCGCACAGAGTCGGACACGACTGATGTGACTTAGCAGCAGCATGTTTGTATTGATTATTTTATATATAGTAGTGTGAATGTCTTAATCCCAAATTCCTAATTTATCCTTCCCCTGCATCCTTTCCCCTTTCGTAACTATAAGTTTGTTTTCTAAGTCTATGAGTCTGTTATTTTTTGTAAATAAGTTCATTTGTACCAAATTTTTAGCTTGCACATATAAGTGATATATGATGTTTGTCTTTGTCTGACTAACTTCACTTAGCATGATAGGTTCATCCATGTTGTTGCAAATGGCATTATTTCATTCTTTTTTTATAGATGAGTAATGCATGGGTGCTTCAGTTCAGTTTAGTTCAGTCGCTTAGTCATGTCCGACTCTTTGTGACCCCATGGATTGTAGCACACCAGGCCTCCCTGTCCATCACCAACTCCCAGAGTTCACTCAGACTCACGTCCATCGAGTCGATGATGCCATCCAGCCATCTCATCCTTGGTTGTCCCCTTTTCCTCCTGCCCCCAACCCCTCCCAGCATCAGTCTTTTCCAGTGAGTCAGCTCTTCGCATGAGGTGGCCAAAGTACTGGAGTTTCAGCTTTAGCATCATTCCTTCCAAAGAACACCCTGGACCAATCTGCTTTAGAATGGACTGGTTGGATCTCCTTAGTTGTGTCCAAATCTTTGTGACCCTGTGAATCGCAGCCCACCAGACTCCTCTGTCCATGGAAGTTTCCAGGCAAGAATACTGGAGTAGGTTGCCATTTCCTTCTCTAGGGGATCTTCTCAACCCAGGGATTGAACCCTCACCTCCTGTAATTCTTGCATTGGTAGGCAGATTCTTTGCCATTTCGCCACCTTGGAAGCTCATGGATGAGTAATATTCCATTGTATATACGCACCATGTCTTCTTTAGCCATTCCTGTGTTGATGGACATTTAGGTTGTTTCCATGTCCAGTGTTCTTGCCTGGAGAATCCCGGGGACGGAGGAGCCAGGTAGGCTGCCGTCTGTGGGGTCGCACAGAGTCGGACATGCCTGAAGCGACTTAGCAGCAGCAGCATGTCTTGGCTTTGTAAATATGGGATTGAACCCTCACTTCCTGTAATTCTTGCATTGGTAGGCAGATTCTTTGCCATTTCGCCACCTTGGAAGCTCATGGATGAGTAATATTCCATTGTATATACGCACCATGTCTTCTTTAGCCATTCCTGTGTTGATGGACATTTAGGTTGTTTCCATGTCCAGTGTTCTTGCCTGGAGAATCCCGGGGACGGAGGAGCCAGGTAGGCTGCCGTCTGTGGGGTCGCACAGAGTCGGACATGCCTGAAGCGACTTAGCAGCAGCAGCATGTCTTGGCTATGTAAATAGTTCTGCAGTGAACACTGCGGTGCATGTATCTTTTAGAATTAGGGTTTGCTCTAGATATATACCCTGAAGTGGGATTGCTGGATCATATAGTAACGCTGCTGCTGACTCTGTGCAATCCCATAGACAGCAGCCCACCCACCGGGCTCCTCTGCCCATGGGATTCTCCAGGCAAGAACACTGGAGTGGTTGCCACTGCCTTCTCCGATAGTAACTCAATAGCCTTGAAGTCTTCAAAGCTTCAGCTTTCTCAGCTGACTCTGATTTCCATTTTCAGTCCTGGCCCATGGATTTATTTCTCATGATTTTGACTTGTTTTCTTTGTATTTAAAAAGTTGTTAGATCTTATTCAGTTTTTTCATGTATTTGAAATGGGCAGTCTTTTTTTGTCATCTTTGCTTACCCATATTGACTATTAATTTTACTGCTGCAGTCTGATTAAAGGATTTTTAAGCCTTTTGAATCATCTGATTATAATCCCTGTTTTCCTTAGAACTTTAAATAGAAATAGGAGTTAAATAAATATTACTTCAGTGGATGGGTGTTCTGCAGACCCTTTTACTGAGTTGCCTTGTATCTGAGTAACCACACTTGTGTAGTTTAGTGAACTGCAGTCTCAATGATGGACACCTCATTCTTCGTGGAATACCACTTTGCGTGCAGTGCTCGAAATCAGTAGGTTAGGCTCTAGATTGTCAAATGTTATGTGAACTGAAGCTGTGAAATTGTTTTATGAGGCCTGTCTCCTAGCAGTATTTTTAGGTTATTTATAAATATGGAAACATATTTCATGTCCTAGTAAGTAAGGGTCTATCTTGACTTTACGAGTAATAAAGAAAGGTTACTTCTATATATTTATCTCTGAAGAAGAATCGTCCAAAGTTCAGTCATCCAAGTTAAAATCCCTTCTTTGTAAATGTTTTTCTTTTTAAAAAATCCTTCTCTAATCTGTTTCTTCCGAGCTAGAGATTTGAGGTCTTGTTTTGTTGTCATAAAACATCAGGAGATAGAAGATTTTTTTTTTGAAGTCACTGTTTTTCACACTGAAGGGTCCAATTTAAGCAAAACTTTAATCACTCAGTTGTGTCCAACTCTTTGCAGCCCCATGGACTGTAGCCCCCTAGGTTCCTCTGTCCATGGGATTCATCATGCAAGTATACTGGAGTGGGTAGCCATTTACTTCTCCAGGGAATCTTCCAGACCCAAGGATGGAACCTGGGTCTCCCACGTTGCAGGCAGATTCTTTAGCATCTGAGTCACCAAATAGACTTCTATTTTTTTTCCTGGTTGAGTGACAGAGTGGAGTTAAAGCTGGACAGGTGATCAGAGCCAGTCAACAGATGCATTGATGCTATATCTGCTATACTCGTAATGCTGTGCTGGTTTTCTGGAGGATTGAGAAGAGTTGCATATGGTCCTTAAACAGTTGATGTTTTCATAGGTAGATATGACTAAAGGTGGTAATTGTATCAGGTAGACTCAAATTGTGTGATGTAGCAATTTAGAGGAGAGGAAGACTAGAAAGATGTGTAATCAGTGAAGTTCAAGATCTAAAAATCAAATGTAGAGAACATCTTTCTCCGCTCAGACACAAAGGTTTGGGAATAGGTCTGATTCTGATCATGTAGATGGCAGAGCAGCTATGGGATTGCAGGTACCATGAGTGGTATTTGAAGGGCACGTGAAATGGGATACCATGGAAGGAACTCATGGACAGTGGGGTCACACAGTACAGGTCCATTGGAGTGCATAGCCTGGTGAGAACAAAGCATGTTCATAATAATGCCTATTTTTGTTACTATTAATGACTGACAGTTACATAGCCAGACACTATTCTGAGCACTTCAGGTGTGTTCTTCTAATCCTCCCAGTCTCTGTGACATAGATGGTACTGTTATCACTCAGTTACAGACAAGGATAGTGAGACACATATGAGATAAGTAACTTATTTAAGGTTACATAGTAAGTGGTATAGTTGGGATTTGAACCCCAGAGTCAGGCTCCTGGGAGTGTGCCCTTAACCACTGTGTTGCCTGCTCCAGACAGTGTGAGAGTAGGAAAGGGTTACAACCAAGAGATGTTATTGGTGAGAGAGAGAATTCCAGGGTCCAGATTGCAGAGGAACAGGTTTTGAGGATGCAGTTTGGTGGGCACATGGAGGTGTTGGGCTTCCCTGGTGGCTCAGTAGTAAAAAATCTACCAGCTAAAGCAGGAGATGTGTTTGATCCCTGGGTCAGGAAGATCCCCTTAAAGGAATGGCAACCCACTCCAGTATTGGCTGGAAAATCCCATGAAACAGAGGAGCCTGATGGGCTTCAATCCGTGGGGTCGCAAAGGGTCGAACATGTCTGAGCGACTAAACCACCACCTGGAGTGTTGGCGATGCTGACGGGAGTTAGAGGCCAGCTGCATCAGCCCGTCCTGGAGGCGGGGGGCAGAGGCAGCGGTCTGGAGCACTTGCTGGATACTGGGCTCTGAGGCCACAGCCCTGAATAAGATGGGTAAGGTTACCGCTCCTTGGGAACTCCCATTCATCCTGGTGAGGATACAGAGAGTGGTGAAGCTACCTGACAGGGAGCATGATTATGGACTGTGGAACGTGCTGTGGAGGAGTCAGTAGCATGATGGAGAGCTAGTGACACGAAGTGACATAGGGCAAGATGTCCCTGGAGAAGTGGCATTTGATCTGTGATCTGAAGGAGGGGACGAGCCTAGCCACGTGGATAATGAGAAAAGCCCAGTGCAGCCTGTTGGGAGTATGGACAGTTCAAGGGGTGGAAAGGGAGCCTGCGTGGCCAGGCATAGGGCTGTGATGGGGCTTGGTGGGGTATGAGGATGGGGGAGGAGGCGGGGCTAAGGCAGACTCAAGGGCCTTGGTGAGGGGTTTAGATCATTTCCTCAGAGCAGTGGGAACCCACTGAACGTTAATCGAAGAGTGATCTGGTTCTATGGGAGATCCAGGGGGGTAAATAGATGCACTTGTTTGAGCAGGCAGGGGAAGCGAGGAGGCTGAGAGCAGAGGGAAAGTAAGGTGGGGAAAGAACCATTTAGAATGCTTTTCTCTCATCTGGTACCTTGAACGTTTGAGCTGCAGCTAATATGGCTTTTCTGGCTAGGGGAAGATGAACCCCACACGAGATAAAGCTTTTTAGTGTTTGGATTGTGATCAGGCTTCACAGCAGCAAGACTTGATGGCTATATTTTAGCCTATTCACTGCCAATTTATACCTGTTTACATATAGGGAGAAATTCCAGAGCATACAAACCTAAAGATGAGACAGTTTTTGTTTGTTTGCTTTTATATAGGCCTTGAATTTATAAAATTCAAATTTACTTTATATGTAGTAGATGCTTTTGGTGTGGGGAGCAGAATACACTTTGGAAATATTGTAATTAATTACGTTCTCTAGTCCATGAATGACTTTCTTATTTCTGGGATGGAGACTCAAAATGGAGATGCAACTAGTTGCTTACTCACTCAGTACCCGTATCCTGCTCCATTGTCACTGTTAGAACCTGGATTTAATTCAGGGTAGTGTGGTGATCAGCCTCAGACAAAGGGGCCGTTCTGACCCCTGACTTCTGAGCATTCCTTGTAGCCAATGTGGCTGTGTAACCTAGTCTTGGTCAATGGGACCTGAGAATTATTCCACTGGGATGGGGATGGGATTTTTGAGAAAGACTTACTGTTCTGCTGAAACCTGACAAATGAGCCTGTCCGTACATCCCTTGCTTTCCTCTGCTTTCTGCCTCCAGTGCTGATAAGACGTGTGAGTGCACAGCAACCCTTGTGTCACCGCAGGGTAACAAGCAGAAAGGAAAAGCCAAGAGCTTCACAAAGATACCTGCCCTGACATTGTTCTTGTTGAACCAGCACTAGCAGCCCTGAGCCTCCCCACCACTTCCGGTTTGTTGAATCCAATGTTTGTTAGGTTTCTGATACTTGAAGGTGAACTCAGTGCTAACTGAAGCAAATATGAAGATGTGGTGTTATGAGCTTTGTCCCGTGCTCTGTGACAGCTGTATAATGCCCCTTGATATTCAGTATGACCTTTAGCTTATGGGAAAACAGTTTCTGAAAAGGAAATTTTAACTTCTATTAAAAGTTTGAAAGTGATGAGTTGTGGCCTTAGAAATATAATTTTCAAAATAAATGAACTTGTCTGTGTGAACCTGCTGTAGCAAGTATCACGGAGCCATACTTCATGGCCAGTATCTTCCTTATGGTCTTTTTTATGATGCTCTTAGTCAGTGTTCTGGGGAACTACACTGTGTGTATTTATGGCTTTGTAGGAAACTATAATAGTGCTAGAGGTAATAGCATAAATAGCCTGATTTCTTAAAAATGTGAAGCTCCAACAGGCTTTATTGGATTTCAGGGTAATGGTCTTATTAAATTTTCTGCTTCTTTTCAAACTTTTTTATGGCTAAGTTCCACCCTGGTGGTTTCAAGAAATTTGGGGGCTGTTCTGTATTTTTATGGGGGTGGGGGGAAACACTTACTCTGGAATTTTCAATTGCTGAATTGAAGGGTAGGGGAAATGATTTGGATTTTCTTTTTAACCGTCTTGGTCTTTGGGTGTAGCAATTGTTTTCCATGGGAAAAATAGAAATGGACCCCTAGTATGCATCATGGAGAATAATATAAGGTATAAAATAAAATTGTATTCTAAGCGGTTAGGAAAACAAGGGACTATAAGTCATAGGGTCATCAAATTATAACGGGAAAGGAATTTTAGACATCATCTAATAAAATCCCACTTTTTTCATAACGCTAGAACTTGACCTATAACAATTAGTCATTCACTTAAAAAATAATAATACATGTGGTTACCCTGTGCACCCTCTTCTTTAATGAAAGATTTCCCCAAAGAAACAAGGAAACATTGTTTGTATAATCCAAGGGCCTTCAGAAGAAGGGTTTCTAAGCCATCTATTCTGACTTCTTCATTTTACAGATAGGAAACTGAAGCCCAGAGAGGACGAAGGTTGTTTCTTTCAGGTGGACTAGAAAGGATTAATAACTCTTGGGCAGGTAGGCTTAGGACCATGAAACTTTCTAGACTCTAACATCTTCAGTGCTGTATTTTGGAATCCAGATGGCAGATAGATGACCTTGGGTGAGTTTGCTTTTGGGCTCATCCTTAAGTGCTGGTGAGGGCTTGACAGGCACTGGTGGGAGGCAGGGAGACCCAGGCAGAGCACTGGGAGGAGCCTGGGGGTGGGATGATTTCAGGCAGTTCAGGAAAGAGTGCAGAGCCCATTCTGGCAGCCCTTTGGGGCCAGGAGGTAGAGGAGATCAGGGGCAGGTTCAGGCCAGTTTGGGCCACTGCATGGAGTAACTCGAGAGCCCATCAGTGGAGTGGGGATTGCATTTGAGAGCCAGTGGGGTGCTCTTAAAATAATACTGATGATGATAATGGCTAACGCTGACATAGCCCTGACTCTGCCACCAGCATTCTGAGTCCTTCACCTGCCCTCAGCTGTTTAATTCCCACTAGAAGCCTTTGATATAGGCACTCTCATCTCCATTTTACACTTGAGGAAACTGAGGCACTGGGGGATTAGATGACTTAACCCAAAGAGACACTGATGGGAGGATGTGATGGGACAGGATTCAAACCCATGTCTGGCCCTCGAGTCCTACTTTTAATCTCTGGGAGTGCGGTCTGGTGGTGATAAAGGGGATGAATTCTCTTCAGAAGATGGATCTATAGCAGGGGGCAGGAGGACTGGAATGAGGGCAGAAGGGTGATCAGGAGATGATTGAAGCCTTCCAGGAGAGTAATAAAAGCTTGGCGTGGAAATGAAAGGAGGAGAATTCCAGGAGCTTCCGAGATGGATCGGTGGTGCCAGGTCCCCAGTTGCACATGGGGGCTGGGGAGGGACAGAGTCACAGATGACTGAGATATTGCTTGGCTGTCTGCTTAACTGGATCAGGGAGATTGAGAAGGAGATTTGATGGGAAGGTGATGATTTATTTGTGCAGAGCCCTCTTCTCTCACTGGTAAAACTGTCTGGGGAAAAAGATCCATGTTAGTGTGTCCAAACAAATTTCAGAGTTTATTTACCCTCCCAAGCTCATCTGTATTAGCCTGGTTTTGGGTTCACAGTAGGTCTAAGTGGTTATTTTTAATTCACTTCATGACCTTCACAGTTCTGAGGCTGCTTGTCTTCTTCCCAGCATAATAATATCGGGTGGCAGAACAGGAGAGATGATGGGTGGGGGTCACCTTTGTTTCAGCTTCCCCAGAAGTGATCTTTGCCTTCCGCTTTCCTGTCTGCCCTTAGGTTTTGATGGGAGGGCGGGTCACGGCTGGAGATGGAGGAGGCGGTGGTGTTCCTTTGTGAATGGGCATCCGGTGTTGGGAGGAACGCCCTGTTCTGGTCTCCATCCATGGGTCAGGGCTGAGAGCAGTGTTCTTTCCTCCTCCTTTCTGAGAAGGGCCATCGTGGCCAGGCAGGTCTTCTCTGAGACCTCTAACTGCAGGTCCCAGCTGAAGGCCCCAGTGCCCCCTTCTGAGGACAGCAGTTGTTGAAAGATCGGTAGCTGATAATCTTGTAGGAAAAAAAAAATCCTGAAGTGGATGAAAGAACATGGCAGTTGCCATTTGGGTTTCTGTTTCATCACTGTTTCTGCAGTTTGGGGTGTTTTCTTCTCCTCTTCTTCATCTTCTCCCTCCTTCTTTCCTTCCCTCTATCATTCCTTCTCCCTCCATCCTTCTTCTTTCCCCTTCTAATCAGAGGAGTTGCTCATTGTGCCTGGTCAGTAAGTGTGATTGGCATCTATTGTATTTGATTTTGGTTTTCCATCTTGATTTCCCAGGGAAAGGTAACCCTGGCAAGTCAGATAAGCATTGGTTGTATGTGGAATTTATAGTGTGCACTGTTCAGGGTCTGGCTATAAGGAGAAGATGAAGGGACCAGAAGACTGGGCTGCCCCTGTCCTCAAGCCCCTTAAAAACCTTAGAAAGGCAGGATGCATATGTGAGTTCAAAGTCCGGTCTAGTCATTCATGAAAAGTCCATGCATAGGTTCTCTTGTCTCTCATCTGTAAAATGGGGAAGGTAATATTTGTATCAAAAGGGTGTTGTGATGCACAAATGGAACAGCCTTTCTGAATGCTGAGCTCTTCTCTTATCTCTCTGTTCTCATCCAATTAAAGTTTTCTGGATTGTACCTTAGAATGATCCCAGAAATGCTGGAGGGAGACGAGGGAATCTAAGTATTATGTTCAACTGCTTTGTGCATGTTTATTTCATTTCTGTTTTATTTCAGTTACTGTTCTTATTTTCAGGATGAGAGAGCTGAAGGTCAGAGAGGTTATAAACAAAGTAGCATCACTGCCTGCCTCAGATGTGACCTGGAGCACTTATTCAGTATGTTACTGCCTGTTACCTCATCTATGGGCTTCCCAGGTGGTGCTAGTGGTGAAGAACCCAGCTGCCAGTTCAGGAAACATAAGAGACATAGGTTCAGTCCCTCAGTGGGAAAGATTCCCTGGAGGAGGGCACGGCAACCCACTCCAGTATTTTTGCCTGGAGAACCCCATGGACAGAGGAGCCTGGTGGGCTACAGTCCATACGGCTGCAAAGAACTGGACGTGATTGAAGCAACTTAGCACACACGCATGCTCCTCATCTGTAAAATAGGGGTGATAATAATTTCCAACACCACAGTTCAAAAGCATCAATTCTTCAGTGCTCAGCCTTCTTCACAGTCCAACTCTCACATCCATACATGACCACAGGAAAAACCATAGCCTTGACTAGATGGACCTTCGTTGGCAAAGTAATGTCTCTGCTTTTGAATATACTATCTAGGTTGGTCATAACTTTCCTTCCAAGGAGTAAGCGTCTTCTAACTTCATGGCTGCAGTCACCATCTGCAGTGATTTTGGGGCCCAAAAAAATAAAGTCTGTCACTGTTTCCACTGTTTCCCCATCTATTTACCATGAAGTGATGGGACCGGGTGCCATGATCTCCGTTGTCTGAATGTTGAGCTTAAGGCCAACTTTTTCGCTCTCCTCTTTCACTTTCATCAAGAGACTTTTTAGCTCCTCTTCACTTTCTGCCATAAGGGTGTTGTCATCTGCATATCTGAGGTTATTGATGTTTCTCCCGGCAATCTTGATTCCAGCTTGTGTTTCTTCCAGTCCAGCGTTTCTCATGATGTACTCTGCATATAAGTTAAGTAAGCAGGATGACAGTATACAGCCTTGACGTACTCCTTTTCCTATTTGGAACCAGTCTGTTGTTCCCCAGTGCTTAATACTATCCTTGGAGCTTTGGTTAGAAATTCAGGCTCATTAGGCAAACCATACATGGTGACGTTTACGGGCATAGCCTGTTCTGGATGAACCCCAGCCAAAACCATAAAAGACCTTGGCTCTTACCATTCTCAGTCAAGAATCTGACATGGAATCTTGAGTTGCCTTTGGGGTATACTTTTATCTGCCTCTCCTTTCCCTCAAAGAAGTGTCTTAGAGCTTAGAGGAGAACATAAATGGACACAGTCTCTTCTTCTGCTGGGTTCAAAATACCTGACCCCTCATTTCCTTCTGCTGATTTTGGGGTGTGTTTGTTGTTGTTGCACTGGGTCTTTGTTGCTGCACAAGCTGTGGCAGGTGGGGGCTCCTCTAGTTCCAGTGCTTGGGCCCCTCACTGGGGTGGCTTCTCTTGTCCTGGAGCGTGGGCTGTAGTTTATTGATGTTTCTCCCGGCAATCTTGATTCCAGCTTGTGTTTCTTCCAGTCCAGCGTTTCTCATGATGTACTCTGCATATAAGTTAAGTAAGCAGGATGACAGTATACAGCCTTGACGTACTCCTTTTCCTATTTGGAACCAGTCTGTTGTTCCCCAGTGCTTAATACTATCCTTGGAGCTTTGGTTAGAAATTCAGGCTCATTAGGCAAACCATACATGGTGACGTTTACGGGCATAGCCTGTTCTGGATGAACCCCAGCCAAAACCATAAAAGACCTTGGCTCTTACCATTCTCAGTCAAGAATCTGACATGGAATCTTGAGTTGCCTTTGGGGTATACTTTTATCTGCCTCTCCTTTCCCTCAAAGAAGTGTCTTAGAGCTTAGAGGAGAACATAAATGGACACAGTCTCTTCTTCTGCTGGGTTCAAAATACCTGACCCCTCATTTCCTTCTGCTGATTTTGGGGTGTGTTTGTTGTTGTTGCACTGGGTCTTTGTTGCTGCACAAGCTGTGGCAGGTGGGGGCTCCTCTAGTTCCAGTGCTTGGGCCCCTCACTGGGGTGGCTTCTCTTGTCCTGGAGCGTGGGCTGTAGGGCTCATGGGCTCAGTAGTTGCAGCTCTCAGGCTCCAAGCACACGCTCAGTAGTTGTGGTGTATGGGCTTAGTTGCTCCACAGCTTGTGACATCTTTCCAGACCAGGGATCAAACCCACGTCCCCTGCATTGCCAGGCAGATTCCCATCCTCTGTACCATCAGGGAAGCCCCTCCTCTGATTTTTAATTTGCAACAATACCCTACAGTGGGACTTTGAAGTTTAGCAGTTTTTTTTCCTATAATGAGAAAAAAATCTCATTATAAACTGATAATTTTGCACTTATAGTCTTTGTTAAACAGGTTTTTCTCTTTTCTTCCTTTGTTCTCACTGAGGTAGGATATAGGGGAATGATTAATGGGCTTCTCTAAAAAATAAAATAACAGTTGACAAAGTGAACTAGATTCCTCAGAATCACAAGTCAAGATGCCAGATCCCATGTGTCCTGACTCCCCATTCCAGTGCTCTTTCAACAAGGTCACAGCCCCCTCCAGCCTCCCTCTTGCCTCTGTTAATAGGGCTGCCAGGGGGTTCCACACTGTCTAGAAGGCAGTTACCCTTGGAATGGCTTTCCTTTCTGATGTAGGCATTACCAAATGACCTGAGTCAGCTCTGTCAGGAAACTTGAAATCCTTTTTTCCAAAACTCACTCATTCTGTCTCAGATGAAATCATTTTCCTTGGCCAATTTAACAAGATCCTTGCTCTTTCGTTTCCTTTAATTATCTTGTTTTAAAAAAAAAGAAAAAGAACTGGAGAAGACCATCTGCTTTATGAGGCAGTTCATCTCTTATGTTTTCTCTAATAGATATATGAAGGCCCAGTTAAGCAAATTATGTTTCCATCTCATTCTTGTTTGGGATTGTCCTGTTTGGTGCTTTGCTTTCTCTGCCATCGGCATTTCTCGGGTGTATATTTGGCATGTCTTGGAGTGTAGATTTATGAAAAGATGTTATCTTTGTTCTGTGAACTGCAGGCGCTGTGAGCCATTTCCATATAGTGCCAAACTATCACAACAGGGTTCTTTGCTTTTTTAATCCCTTCCTCTCACCATGAGAAGTCTATTAACATGTTTTCTGAGATGCAGAGTAAAATCTGTCAAATATAGCATGGAAAGCAGATGGGTGGTGGCTGTCTTCCTTTTCGCAAACTCTAAACTTGTCTTCCTTAGTAAAACTTAGCCTTATCACCGTTTACCCCAGAGCCTTCGTTTATGAGTAGGAGACATAGGTAGTGTAGGTAGAGGGGTGGGCTGGGCTGCTGCTTCTTTACATATTTATTTTTAAATGTATATGATATATGGGTGGCTCAGTGGTAAAGAGTCTACCCACCAAGTAAGAGACACAAGAGGCATGGGTTCAATCCCTGGATTAGGAATATCCCCTGGAGTAGAAACTCACTCCAGTATTCTTACCTGGAAAATTCCATGGACAGAGGAGCCCGGAGGGTTACAGTCCAGTCCATCAGGTCAACAAAGAGTTGGACACAACTGAGCGACTGAGCACACTCGTGTATCTTCATGTGCACACTTTATTTCTTTCAAATTGAAGATAACTCTTTTGCTCTGAATATGAAAATGCTTCATACTCATCATAAAAAAATTTATACAAAACAGCAACATATGAAACAGGAGAAGACACTTTCCTAAATCCTGCCACCCAGAGATTACTGCTGTTAACATTTTGATGAACTTGTCTATTCATTCCTTGATGAACTACTTATTAACTTTGCCAGTCTTCTGTACTTACATGAAATTTTATAAAACATTAAGAAGATTAAGTCCTATACAGACTTAACGTTAAAAAAAAGGAACACAGTAAACACAGTAATATCTTACAGACTATGAGAAGGTGCCAACATGGTATGCTTAACAAAATAAAATAATGCATTATTTCAGAGTAAAAGAGATTATTAAAAAATGATATAAACACAAAAGAACAGCATATACATTTGAATTAGAAAAATCTCAGACAAAATAATAGAGCTCAAAGAATTTGAAATTTTAAAAAATCACTTTAGGAATAAATTCTAAGTTAGAACACAAAATCAAGTAAATACCACAAGTACTATCCAAAGAGAAGTCAAGAGAGAGAATTCTAGGGTGAAAATGAGAAAGAAGTTAAAAATTGAAATGAAGAAAGAAATAAAATTTGGGAAAAGGTGACAAATATTAAAAATAGGAAAAGAAGATTTACTATACATAATAGGAAAAGGAAACTGAAGCCAGGAAACAAATACTGAGTTTCAAGAAAACTTTCCCCAAAAAAGATTTTAAACAACATTTTTTAAAAAACAAATCATGTATTTTAGGATATCAACCTAGAACAACCAGTGCCAAGATATTTTAGTAAAATTACTGGATTGAAAAGAAGAACAAGAAAAGTCCTTTTGACATCTAGAAAAAAAGAGGAAAACAGCAACAGAAAACTAGATTATTGTCAAGACTTTTTGACAGAAACTCTTTATGTTGGAAGAAAATGGCATAACATGTTAAGGTCTTCTAAGAAAATATGAGAGTCTATACTTAAGAACACACACACACATTTATCCATTTATTTGTTTATTTGGCAGCCCCAGGGCTTAGTTGCAGTATGTGGACTCTGTAACCATGGCATGTGAGATCTAGTTCCCTGACCAGGAATTAAAGCCGGGCCCCCTGTGTTAGCAGTGAGGTGTCTTAGTCACTGGACCACCAGGAAGTCCTGTGAGCCTATACTTTTTATGTCAAGCAGAATTGACTTGCACGTGTAAAGAACATCGATGTTACTTTCAGGTGCAACAAGTGAGAAGAGAAAGTAATTGTTCCTATGAACTCTTCCTAAGCAATCTCTTGAAAAGTGAGCTTTAAACAGCAAAAATAACTGGTGAGATGTAACATGAGCCTGAACATCTCAAGATAATAGCTAGCAAGGACATTATCAAAGATTATTAAGACCATGTCAAAAGGTCTCAGAAGCCAACTTAAAGAGGCTTCTACTGGCATGGGGCAATTAGAGCTTCAAGAATAAGAATTGCAAATATATTTAAAACTGCAAGGGTTGATAATAAGAAAAAAAATATTATTGGGCACCTGAGGTTAATGGGACACCTATTCATTGTCTGAAAAGTAGTCAAAAACCAAATGTGTACTCTGCCTTTCTTATATGAATGGATCACTGGATAACCACAGAATAGGTGAGGGGAGGCACTTCCTAAATTTTTTTCCACCAGCAAATGCCCCATCAATTTAACAGATTTGGGCACTGAGCAACAATGGCTTCTAACATTAGAAAACCAGATATCGTGTGTTACCTAATGAAACATCATACAACCAAATGGATTGAACCTCAGTGTTTTCAAGCCTTTGAATCCAGCTGCCAATTTGCAAGAAATTCAGAGGGTTAGGGACATGTTCACCTGCATTATAGATATGCAGCCATCAGAATTCATAATGTGGAAACTCTATAGCTCAAATGCCCAGATTCTCTAAGGATAAATTATAGATAAAGATGATGGGGGACATAGACTGAAACCCACCAGGCTCCTCTGTCCATGGAACTCTCCAGGCGAGAATACTGAAGTAGGTTGCCATTCTCTTCTCCTGGGGATCTTCCCAACAAAGGGATTAAATCCAGGTCTCCTGCATTGCAGGGGAATTCTTTAAAATCTGAGTCACCAGAAAAGCCCTGATGGGGGATAAAATTAAAAATTAAAATTACTTAAAATACATGTCACATTTTTTTTTAATGGATAAGAATTAACTGTATTTTCCAGGGCTATAACCTTGGGTAATGACATCATTTAAAAAACACAAAGTGGATATAATAAATTCAAGATAGTTTATTTAGTTTTAGAGGAAAGGAAGAAATTCATGGAATACATTTTGAGTTAGCTAGAAAAGTCTTGTTTCTTGATGTGGGTGATAATTATGAGCTTTTTCTTTATAATACACTATTTGTTTTCTTGATTTTCTAAATCTGTTTTTTTACCATAAAAGTATTTTTTAAAATTTATGAATGAATGGCAGTGTACATCCTGCCTTTTTTCCAACTTTTGTTATAATTTTCAGACATAGAGAAAAGTTGAAAGTACTGTGTGTGAAATCCCAGTATACTTATCATGCTTGTTTTATTGTTAGTTTTTCATTCAGTGTTTGGTAGAGATCTTTCTATAAAACTCAATCTAGAAATATCCTCACTTTTAAATCAATGATGCATAGTATTCCATTGCATGAATTAAATCAGTCTCCTATTGATGGACATTTAACTTGTTCCTAGTAGAAATCTTGATGCTTGTACATCCTTATGACAAATTCGTAGAATTTGCTGTCACAGAATATTCTGATATGCAGTGTGTAAATGGTTTTGTGATGTGAACAGACAGCTGTGGAAACCAAAGATATAGCCTATATTGATCAAGACAGCCCTGTGTAACTGACAGAGGGCATAAATCTCCAAGAAAGAACTTGATTCCCTGAAGCAGGATCCTCAGATAACATCATGCCTCCCCTGGATCAATTCAGATTAATCCCAGTGGCTCTTCTGTTATTTCACTTTGGTTGTTGTTGGTATACTTAGTGTTATCTCTTGTCTGTGAACCACCCCAAAATTCAGTAGCTTAAACAATAGCCGTTAGTTTGTACAGAATGGATAAGTCATTCTTACAGCCTCTACTGGGTTCGCTCAGGGGCTCACAGTCAGCTGAAGTAAGTATAGTTGCAGAGCTCTGCTGGGCTCTCCCACCGGTCTGATGGGTCAGTGGGCTCAGACTGATCTCAGTGGCCTGGCCTAGAGGACTCAGCTGTTCTACCCAAGCCCCCAACATCCATCCGGCCAGTCTGGGTGCAGTCTCATGGCAGTGGTACAGCTCTGTCTTTCTCAAGGGGCTGGAAATGGGCCCCGCCTTGTGAATTTTTGTGCCACCCCACTTGCTAACCTGCCATTGACCAAAGCAAGTGCCAGAGCCAGGCCAGAGTCAGTGAGAAGAGAGGGTGGGCATACAGAGAAGTTGCTGACTGAGGCCATTAATGCAGCCACCAGCATATTTTAGGTTGGCACTTCTTAGAAGCCTTCAACATTGCTCTTGTTTCTAAACTGCAGATGTTATGCCTTTGAAATATGAAAAATGGGGATCAAGTGTGTCTGTGGAAGAAGCATGAAAGTTTTCTCGTTTAGAGTAGTCAAGGTAACATGTAAATAGAAAAACCTACATTTATTGTTTTGTCTTGAAAACATTTCTTTTCTAGTTGTTGATGTTTTCCCCTGGGATATAGTTCAGGAAACAGGGTTTTCCCTGTTTGTGTTTATTTTTCTTTATTCTTGGAGTTGGGTTTGAAATCTGGCTTTGAGAACGTTGACTCAAGTAAGATTGAAAAGCTAAAATTACAAATTTGCCTTTTCGTTTTTGCTTAAGATATAGACATGAGAGATATAATTAGTCCTTACACCTTTATTGCTGCATTTCCCCCTTGTTTTAAGTGATAGAAGTGGTAAATTTAGGCTCTTCCATAACAGTGATTTTTTAGCAACAGATATCCTGCACCCAGTGTACAGATGGCAAGAAATTATCACCAGTAATTATATCTCAGATTTAAAAGAGAAATCAAATTAAGTTTATTTCCAAAGTTTGCAGTGTTATATGTCACACCTCTCTGTGGAAAAACAAAATACTGCAATAAACTTTATATATACATATTACATTAATATATTATTAGTATTAGAGTTCTATTAAATATTACCTATTGTATATGCATCATAAAATTGCACACACTAATTGTTCAAACTAGAGGGAGTGGCTGGGGTCTTTTTTGAGAGGCCCTTTGTTTTCAATTTACCTGTATATCAGAAAGCTGGATGTAAACTTCAAAAGAATAATAATGCGGCATGAATTATCTTGCAGAATTAATTAATTTAGACAGTTCGAATCAACTTCAAGAGAGAGAGTCCTGAGAAACGTGGCTTAGTGGTCATGAGCCTGGTCTTTGGATGCAAACACATGTGGGTCCTGATAACAGCTCTGTCACTTGCCTCCCAAGTGACCTTGGGTGGGTTACCTAATCCTCCTTGCCTCTTTCCTCATCAGAAAATTGATGTAATAATAGTTCCTTTCACATATGATTGTTGGAAGTGCTAAATGAGAGAATCCTTAAAAGTACCCCCTTAGCACAATGCTGGGCACATAGTAAGTGTTGGGTGAATGTGTACTTAAAAGTTGAAACTGAAAGGAGCCCTGGATATCTGGTGCAGCTCCTCCACTGTATAGAATGGGAAATAGAGATTACATTCTTTAGGGGAAAATATTTAAAACCTTTAAGACTGAATCAGTGTGAATTTGGAGACAGGTCTAATCCTCAAATGCAGTACCTATTTTATGTAAGTATTTATCAATGAGGGACTTCCCTGGTGGTCCAGTGGCTAAAACTCCACACTCCCAGGGCAGGGGGCCTGGATTTGATCCTTAATGAGGGAATTAGATTCTACTTGCTGCAACTGAAGATCCCGCATGCCACAGCCAAGACTCAGCACAGCCAAAATAAATAAATAAATACTAAAAATAAAAAGTATTTATAACAAATATAACCGTGTAGATTTTCAATAGCAAGGCTAAGATGACAGTTTTTTGACAGCCCTTCCTGTGCTCAGCAGGTTACAGAAAAGATTTCAGTAATGGCAGAAAAAAAGTTTCCACTGTAACTAGAGTGCTTTGCTTCATTCTTGGACTCAGTTTATTCATTATTTGTGAACATCTTCACGACAAGGCAAGATGGGGCAGGAAGAGAAGGCAGAGGCCGTGGACTACTAAGGTTTATTGAGTATTTATGGTGAATGTGCAAAGATCTCCAAGACACTTTGCCTTTCTTCAGAAAGCTTACAACCTCATTGAGAAAAATAGGTCCTATGTGTCCTAAAGTAATAGATCAGTTAGCATTTACTGAATGTTTAGCATCTGCCAGGCACTAAGCAAAACAAGCAGGCAACCTATCTATCATAGGTCATTTGATCCTCATAGCAACTTTCAGATAGATGTTAACTGCAATTTGCAGTTGAATAAGACACAGTCCAGATATTAAGTATTGGTTCAGAATCATATAGGACCAAGGAATTGAAGGAGTTAAGAGAGAACTCTGTGCTGAGCTTATAATTTTCAAAGTTAGAGGTTGGCTAGTATCTAGAGCACCCCGTAGGAAAAGGGCCCCCTACTTGTACTTTTTGGGTGGAGACCAGGGATGAAAAATGTCTTGTAGTAAGTACCCATCAACCCTGTACATTAAACAGTGTCTTAACTATGCAGAGTTTGTAAGTACCCTTACCAGATTTTCATGTAGGTGAACAGTATGCTTATAGTGATCTGAGCCAGAAATTCTAGGTATAAAGTATTCTTTATGGCTTTATACTGTATATTCCAGAAGTGGAAACTCCTCATTGAAAGATAATTGTATTAATATTTGTTTGAATTTTCTTAGAATTGTTCAACCTTTTGAAATTGGCATCAGTAACAGAAGTACATAGAGAAGGCAATGGCGACCCACTCAATACTCTTGCCTGGAAAATCCTATGGACAGAGGAGCCTGGTGGGCTGCAGTCCATGGGTATTCATGGGGTCGCAAAGAGTCGGACACGACTGAGCGACTGAACTGAACTGAACTAAGACTGAGGCCAGGACACGATTCATGAAACCGAGTGAAATACTAAGGGTCTAAAGAGTGAGTGGACAGGACAGAGAACAAAGTAAGTGAAAGGAATTTGCCAGTTTTTTGTTTTTTAATTCTTTTTGGGGAAGACAGAGTGAAATTCTTTTTCTTTATATTTTTTGTTTCTCTTTGGCATCCTTTAAAGTACACAGAAAGTTCTCATCACAAGATAAAAATAAAAAGTTTTGTAACTGTGATGGTGATTGTTGTTAACTGTACTTACTGTGGTGATCATTTTACAATATATAAAAACATGAAATCATTGTTATATACCTATAAAAATATAGTTTTATAAACTGTATTTATATAAAACTATAAAAATATAGTTTTATATAAACTATACCTCAATTTAAAAAATAAAAATAAGGAAGTCTTCGCTTCAAGTTGTTGTTCAGTTGCTAAGTCGTGTCTGACTCTTTATGGCCCTGTGAATGGTATGATAGCACACCAGACCTCTGTGTCCCTCACCATCTCCTGGAGTTTGTTATAAAAATATAGTTTTATAAACTGTATTTATATAAAACTATAAAAATATAGTTTTATATAAACTATACCTCAATTTAAAAAATAAAAATAAGGAAGTCTTCGCTTCAAGTTGTTGTTCAGTTGCTAAGTCGTGTCTGACTCTTTATGGCCCTGTGAATGGTATGATAGCACACCAGACCTCTGTGTCCCTCACCATCTCCTGGAGTTTGTCCAAGTTCATGTCCATTGCATCAGTGATGCCATCCAACCATCTCATCCTCTGTTGCCCTCTCTTCCTTCTGCCTTCAATTTTCCCAGCACCAGGGTCTTTTCCAGTGAGTTGGGTCTTCACATCAGGTGGCTAAAGTGGTAGAGCTTCAGCTTCAGTATCAGACCTTCCAGTGAGCATTCAGGGTTGATTTCCTTTAAGATTCACTGGTTTGATCTCCTTGCTGTCTAAGGGACTCTTAAGCGTCTTCTCCAGCACTCTTCAAATTATTTACCCTCTTTAGGGAAAAAAGGTAAAAATTTAATGTCATGTGTTAAATGTAATAATAGAAGTTTGTAGAAAGTTTAGTGGTGGAATAATAGTGGTGAAACAAATAGGTAGTTCAAAAGACATATTTTTAAGGATGTAATACTTGAGCTGGATCTAAGTGGATAAGCACTTGTGAGTTTTTGTTTCAGTTCAGTTCAGTCGCTCAGTCTTGTCCGACTCTTTGCGACCCCATGGACTGCAACACACCAGGCCTCCCTGTCTATCACCAACTCCCGGAGTTTCTTCAAACTCATGTCCATTGAGTTGGTGATGCCATCCAACCATCTCATCCTCTGTTGTCCCCTTCTCCTCCCACCTTCAATCTTCCCCAGCATCAGGGTCTTTTCAAATGAGTCAGTTCTTTGAATCAGTTTTCGTTTATTCCTTGGTAAAAGAGGAGTTAACACACAACTTTAGCTTACTAAAGAATAATTTCTTATTCTTGTAGTCAGAGGATTAGGTCGTGAGGCAGCAGTTCTGTACCGGACTGCTGAATGCTGGCTGTGGACCTCAAAGAAGGTGGTGGTTGTAGCAGTACCCACCCTACACACAGCTCTCAATTCCTTCAGAGTAGGCTGGCAGCTTGCTCTTATAAGCCCTGGAGTCTGTGTTATCCCTTATGGTTTTCCTACCCTGTCAACTTTTTTTTTTTAATAGTCCCTTAATTAAATCCTTCTCAAAATACTCAATTTGAATGTTCTCTATTTCCAATTTGAAAGCTGTTAGGGACAATGTGAAATTACATATTGAAAAAAGGTAAAACACACAATAAAAATAAAGAGAAAAGTCTTTTTATTCTAAATTACAAATAAAAGAAAATAGTAAGGCAAAACAGTAAGAACCTGATTATAGTGAGGTAATTTACTGTAGCATTCTTGGTCAGCGGTATCATACTGGCAAAAATAAAGGCCTTGAGGACTGAACTGTTGTCATATAAAACATTGAATTAACATACATGTGTATAATTCTGAATTTTTATACTTACCGATCCAGTGGATAGGGGAAGTCTGCAGCATCTTATCCTGAACTGAAGTTCCAGTGGGCATTGAATTTACTAGCTCCCTTCTTTGTTTACTAGTGGTTTCGTGATTTCCACTTTGGCTGCTTCCCTGTGGTCCTCTTGGAGATTTATTGAGCTCCAATGGCATTGTTATAGGCACATGAGCATTATGGATTTTCATTAATGGTACACATGAAAATGCTGCTGAAAAGAAAACTTACTGCTAGATTGATTCTAGTTGCTAGTTTTAGTGTGTAGTATCCTTAAAGTATTCCTCTTGCCCCAACACAGGGGACTATTTTAAGGATAATGCACAGTGAAATATGCAAATTTTCAGTTTCTGTTTGAGTCTTTTCAGAATACTTCTGTAAATAAGGGCTTCCCTGGTAGCTCAGAGGTTAAAGCGTCTGCCCCCGATATGGGAGACCTGGGTTCGATCCCTGGGTCAGGAAGATCCCCTGGAGAAAGAAATGGTAACCCACTCCAGTATTCTTGCCTAGAGAATCCCATGGACAGAAAAGCCTGGTAGGCTATAGTCCACAGGGTCACAAAGAGTCGGACACGACTGAGCGACTTCACTTTCTGTAAATAAGCCTTTTCTTAGCCTCCTTTCTACTTTATGGACATTCATTATCTTGATAGTTATCACCTCACATCTGCTATGCTTATATCTGAAGGTATATTGAAGACAAAAACAAAAAAAAAAAAGAAGAAGAAGTGAGTTGTGAAATACTTTTAAAGAGTTGAGAAAGATATAGGGCAGAAGCAAAGGTGCATAGAGGAAACATCTCTTGCTGTTTCAGGACAGTTTAAATTAAGCCCACCCTTTTAATTATACCAGAGTAATGAGCCTTACCCGTGATATGTGGAAATATAATTTAAAAATGTATGGTGGGCCGGTAAACCAGGTTGTCAGGTCATTATCTAAATCATAAAGTTGGAAGGTAATGCCCATTAAAGGTTACTAGTTTGGAAAGGTTAGATTAGAATTTAGTCTTTGCAAATATAAAGTTTCTCAACTTGAATAATGCTGTAGAAAACCAATAACATTCGACTCTTACTTTTTTTTTAAACATTTTATGGAAGTGTGGTAAACATACAGAAATGTGCATATAAGGGTACATCTTGATAAATTTTCACATCCCTAACAAGAAAGTATATCACTATTGCAACATCCTAGGGGCTACTTTCTTGCTTCTTCCCCTTTCCTGCCCTCCAGGGCAAACTACTGTCTTGACATAGAAAGGCTTTTCCTGTTTTTGTACTTTTTATTAATGAAATCATGCAGTATCCACATTTGAATATCCACATCCACTAATGTAATGGATTATTATTCTAATTGACATTCCTGATACCACCTCACTGAAAACAAGGTCTGTTTTCAGTTTGCCTTATTACGTATCTAATTTGGCAAACTGGCAGTTTACCAGTGTATCTAGTTCTTTATTATTCCTTTAAGACATTTTCTGTGTAAATACAAGTATGTATGTGTGTATGCATGTATCTGTGTAAACGCAAGTATGTATATATATGTTTTTTAAATTTTTATTCAAATTCTGTCATGCATATTATTTACCTCTTTGTGATACATCTTAAGGCCCTTTTGGTATCAGCTGACGTAGATTCAGTTCATTTTATTTATAGGGGGCGGTAATGGCAGCACAGTATTCCACTGAATGGCTGTATCATAACTTAATGAAGCAGGTATCCACTGATGAACAGCTATGTTGTACTGATCCTTTGCATTTAGAATAATAGAGTCTATGTAAGTTTATTTGTAAAATAAATTCTTAGGAAAAGAATTGCTGGGCAAGAAGGCCCGTGCATTTTAAATTTGCTCACATATTTCTTAAAGGCCCTCCGTAGAGTTTTGCCAGTTTTTACTCCCACCAGCAGGAACTGAAAATTCCTATTTTCAATGTCCTTGCCTTAGATTATTTGTTATCGAGCCTGTTAATCTTTGCAGTCTGCTATAGGAAAAGTAGTAACTCATTTATATTTGCATTTTCTTCAGTTTTAAGTGAGATTATTTATTTATATTTACTGGACATTTGTGTTTCTCTTAAGATTTGTTTCCTTTTCCCATTTTCCTTCAGGTCTGTTTATATTTTTCTTAATAATTTCAAAGAATTCTTTCTGTATAAAGGAAATTTACCTTTTTATGTCATCTATAGTATGAGCTCTTTTTTAAATTGAGGTATAGTTGATTTACAATGTTGAGTTTCAGGTATATAGCAAAGTGATTCAGATATATATATAAATATACATATATATATTCTTTTTCAGATTCTTTTCCATTATAATTTTAAGATACTGAGTATAGTTCTCTGTGTTATATAGTAGGTGCTGTTGATTATCTTTTATACATAGTATTGTGTATCTTTTAATCCCAAACTCCTAATTTATATAGTACTGTGTGTCTGTTAATCCCAAATTCGCTGACCTTCACACTTTGGTAACCATAAATTTGTTTTCCTTGTCAGAGAATCTGATTCTGTTTTGTAAATAAATTCATTTGTAATGATTTTTTTCAGATTTTTTTTTTGTCTTTGTTGTGTTTATAGCCATTTTTACCCCCTTAACAGAAGGCTTAAATTTTTATGTGGTGAAATTTGCCAGTTTTTCCTTATTGGCTTCTGAATTGTGTGTTCTTAATGAGAAAAATCATCGGAAACTTGAGAAAGATAACTTAAATCTGGCATGGAAAAACAAATCTCGAGAAATGTTTGTGGTTTCTCAAGAAATAAATGTGGTTAAGCAGGAATTCAAATTTTAGTCAAGAGTGGTTTAACCAACTATAAGTAAACCAAACCTGGACGTTGTCTGTTAAGATTTGTTTAACGTTTTTAACAGCTTTTAGAAGAAATTTCAATGCTATGTTTTTTTCCTTTAATTCTTTGTTATTTGGGTTTTAATTTCTCAAATGATCCTTCTTTTCAGATTTCAAAGTATAACCTATTTCCTGCACCATTGCTGACATCCAGAGACCCATGTCAGAAGTACTTCCAGGTCAGAGACACTTTCACATGTTTCAATGCATTGTATCAGTTGAGTATTAAAACTTTAGCATATATATGTATACTAGATAATCGTTTTGACGTTAAACTTATGATTTGTTACAATAATATGTTTTCTGCTTTTTGTTTTTCACTAAGGTACTAGAAAAGTGGATCTTTACAATAAGATAGAAGAATTAATTGGACTTAACTGCATTCATCTATTATTTGCATGATCCTACTAATACTGTATTGTGAAAATATTTTAATCGACTATAACAGAAAACTAAAACTCTGTCAGATTTTGCCATCTACTGTTGCACATTGTAGCCTGTTAACTGTTAAATATGAACAAAGGAGATATTGGTGGTGAGTCTCAATAATAGCCTCTTAAGCATTGTGGGATTTGCCTATAATAGGCTCCCAGTTCAGTATTCTTCCTGAATCTAATGCTGATTAATTTCAGGCCTTAAGAATACCAACCTAATTTTATTGTATGTCCCTTTCTTTGTGTCATAACGGATGCTAGTCTACATACAATGTGATATGAATTTAATTCTTAGCCTCATAGTAATATAACAAAAATAGCAATTGCAGTGACATTTTGAATTAAACGTAATATAGAATTGCAAGTGGCAGATCTGGGTAGATTCTTTGTTAGGACACCTACCACTCAGCAGATTGCTTTTAAGTAAATAAATTCAAACCATGAACAAATAGATGTTAATGTCCCTGAATTCAAAAGTTAAACTCAGCAAGTATGTCCAAGTCCTTTTCTCCTTTACATAACACTGCATGTTACCTTTTCACAGAGAGATAAAATAAAACACAATAAAATAAACACTAAGCTTGGCAGAAGTAGATGAGGGACAGGAAATATCCTTTTATTAAAAACAGCTAAAAACAATGTGACTAACCTAAATTCATATGAGAAAATTAGGAACTTAAGAGACAATTTTCAGAGGCCAATTTAGGGACACAGTGTAGATTTTCTTTGTAAATACATATTTGAATAAGTATGTTAATTTTGCAGAATCAAAACAAATACATATGTCCTTTAGAAACTGCATGTTAAGTATTGAGATGCATTCCTTCTAGGAATTATTTAGTATTTAAAGTCTTTTATTACACTGGAAGATAGACCTCAGTATGGAAATTTAAGAATAAAGTTGGCAAATAATATATAAATGATGTGTTTTCTGATTTCCTCTGAGTAGAGATAAGCTAATCAAATAACTTATAGAAATTTCTTATTATCACTGTATTTTGTTATACCAATTATGTATATTTCCTATTGTTAGATTGCTTTATTCATTAGTAGTTATATAAGAGATAATGAAACCATTATCCAGCATGGCTTTTAATAACAGCTACTGCTGTCATGCATTTGGTGTAGGACATAACACGTTTTATAAGGAGAACAGTATCCTTATTTCAGTGGAGTATCATTCCAGCCATTTTTTACCTGAAAATATAATAGCAGCTAGTGGAGAGCATGAGATAAGGCTTGGTTTCAGTCTCGTTTTCCAGCTCTGAGGAGCTGTGACTACCGGGAGCCTTTTTTAAAAAAATCAAAAAACATATCAGAATATATACCTTATATGCCTGGAAAATCCCTGCTGAACTTTCAACATGCAGCACAGAAATCCCTTGTGAGGAGGCCTCAGCCTGTGACA
>SJYC01089673.1:0-27198 GCA_006408675.1 Madoqua kirkii | reverse complement strand
TATAAGTAAACCAAACCTGGACGTTGTCTGTTAAGATTTGTTTAACGTTTTTAACAGCTTTTAGAAGAAATTTCAATGCTATGTTTTTTTCCTTTAATTCTTTGTTATTTGGGTTTTAATTTCTCAAATGATCCTTCTTTTCAGATTTCAAAGTATAACCTATTTCCTGCACCATTGCTGACATCCAGAGACCCATGTCAGAAGTACTTCCAGGTCAGAGACACTTTCACATGTTTCAATGCATTGTATCAGTTGAGTATTAAAACTTTAGCATATATATGTATACTAGATAATCGTTTTGACGTTAAACTTATGATTTGTTACAATAATATGTTTTCTGCTTTTTGTTTTTCACTAAGGTACTAGAAAAGTGGATCTTTACAATAAGATAGAAGAATTAATTGGACTTAACTGCATTCATCTATTATTTGCATGATCCTACTAATACTGTATTGTGAAAATATTTTAATCGACTATAACAGAAAACTAAAACTCTGTCAGATTTTGCCATCTACTGTTGCACATTGTAGCCTGTTAACTGTTAAATATGAACAAAGGAGATATTGGTGGTGAGTCTCAATAATAGCCTCTTAAGCATTGTGGGATTTGCCTATAATAGGCTCCCAGTTCAGTATTCTTCCTGAATCTAATGCTGATTAATTTCAGGCCTTAAGAATACCAACCTAATTTTATTGTATGTCCCTTTCTTTGTGTCATAACGGATGCTAGTCTACATACAATGTGATATGAATTTAATTCTTAGCCTCATAGTAATATAACAAAAATAGCAATTGCAGTGACATTTTGAATTAAACGTAATATAGAATTGCAAGTGGCAGATCTGGGTAGATTCTTTGTTAGGACACCTACCACTCAGCAGATTGCTTTTAAGTAAATAAATTCAAACCATGAACAAATAGATGTTAATGTCCCTGAATTCAAAAGTTAAACTCAGCAAGTATGTCCAAGTCCTTTTCTCCTTTACATAACACTGCATGTTACCTTTTCACAGAGAGATAAAATAAAACACAATAAAATAAACACTAAGCTTGGCAGAAGTAGATGAGGGACAGGAAATATCCTTTTATTAAAAACAGCTAAAAACAATGTGACTAACCTAAATTCATATGAGAAAATTAGGAACTTAAGAGACAATTTTCAGAGGCCAATTTAGGGACACAGTGTAGATTTTCTTTGTAAATACATATTTGAATAAGTATGTTAATTTTGCAGAATCAAAACAAATACATATGTCCTTTAGAAACTGCATGTTAAGTATTGAGATGCATTCCTTCTAGGAATTATTTAGTATTTAAAGTCTTTTATTACACTGGAAGATAGACCTCAGTATGGAAATTTAAGAATAAAGTTGGCAAATAATATATAAATGATGTGTTTTCTGATTTCCTCTGAGTAGAGATAAGCTAATCAAATAACTTATAGAAATTTCTTATTATCACTGTATTTTGTTATACCAATTATGTATATTTCCTATTGTTAGATTGCTTTATTCATTAGTAGTTATATAAGAGATAATGAAACCATTATCCAGCATGGCTTTTAATAACAGCTACTGCTGTCATGCATTTGGTGTAGGACATAACACGTTTTATAAGGAGAACAGTATCCTTATTTCAGTGGAGTATCATTCCAGCCATTTTTTACCTGAAAATATAATAGCAGCTAGTGGAGAGCATGAGATAAGGCTTGGTTTCAGTCTTGTTTTCCAGCTCTGAGGAGCTGTGACTACCGGGAGCCTTTTTTAAAAAAATCAAAAAACATATCAGAATATATACCTTATATGCCTGGAAAATCCCTGCTGAACTTTCAACATGCAGCACAGAAATCCCTTGTGAGGAGGCCTCAGCCTGTGACATAGTTGGGTAATTACCCTGTTCCAAGGATTCTGCCATTGTTGAATGGTTTTTTTTTTTTTCTTTTGGGATTGACTTGTCAGTTGCTCAAGAAAACCTGTGTCCTTACTTTAGCTTAATTTTTTTTTTCCATCTACACCAGCTTGACCACTGATTATATCCATCAAACTCCACCATATAATTCTAAGCTATATTTTAAACAATACAGTCATCTTCAGAAAAAAAGCATTATTTAAAAGAAGATGAAATGATGAAAAGAGCTTAGAAATTGAGCAGAGAAAATATGCTTAGTACAAGCATATCATTTCCCAAGGTGACTACATCTGCCAGGCTTGGTGTTGGAATGCCTGGTTTCCCCTGCTTGGACTGCCTTTCTTTTCCTTGTCACTGGTGGACTCCTACATATGTATCTTTCAAGACCCAACTCAGCTGTTAATTTCATGAGAGTCTTCCCTGCACCTGTGTCCGCATCCCCAATACCTTCTGCTTGTAAGCCCCTCTGCCTGCTCTAACCACTGGGAAATGGGTTAATAACTTCTCCTTCCCACTGCGCTGTCTGACCGAGTTTCTTAAGGGAAAGCTTTTGGTATATCTCTCTGGGCTTTCCTCAGATTCACCTGGGCTGTTGAACAGAGTGAGCCCTCAGGCAGTTTAGTTGGATAGGGCAAGGGAAACCCTTAGGTGAGTCAGAGCTGCAGGTTGAAATCACCCCTTTATTTCAGTGCCTGGGGAAGGTGCCCGTGAGGGGCACCAACTCTGTGAGGTTGTCCTCCCAGTTTAAAAATGTCCAAGGTTCTAATCCTGTGATCTCTCTGACCCAGAAATTGTAGCTGCTTCTCAATAACCTTTGCCTTCTTTGTTCACAGAGAACTTCTTATCATTTTTGCCACATTGAGAGTTTACTCTCATGAGTAATTTCAGGAACCAGCTTTATTTTGCCTCTCCTTCCTAAAAGGAAAAAAAAAAAAATCTGAGTTTACTTCATTTCCTTAATACTTTGAGGTCTAGTTCAAAAGGCAACATTCCTCAGGGTAGAAGTTTTGCTGTTAACTTCTCAGTGGAAATAAAATTGTATAGCAGAAAACAAAAATGAAGATGTGAAGTCTCATTTAGAAATTGGGCAGACATCGGGCTTCCCTGGGCCCGTTTGTCAGTTTCCAGTTTTGTAAGCATGTGACAGGAGCAGGGGAAGAGCAATCGGTTATTGAAGAGACACACTTCCTGCCATTACTGACAGTTTTTCTTCAACAGGAGGCTAGAGGTCTCAGCAAAGAGAAGCGGGGAGGGTGAGTGAGCTATGGGCTCCAGCACGGGTTTATATTAGGGTGTCATCTGAGTTACAGGGGTTGCATCTCAGTGCTGGGATCTTTGTGACTCAGGGTTTGAGGAAAGCTTTGTTAGCCATGAAATTAAAGTGACCCTGGCTTACCTAATTTTGGTTAGGCTTCATAAAAAATGCTCTGTGCATTATATTAACTTAATCTGAAAATCTGTTTCTCTAAAAGAGAAAAGAGCATACTTCTCTTCTGATTATTCCAGAAAAAGTCTTAGGATTATTGTTCAGTTGCTCAGTCATGTCTAACTATTTTGCAACTCCATGGACTGCAGCACGCCAGGCTTCCCTGTCCTTCACTACCTTCTGGAGTTTGCTCAGATTTATGTCCATTGAGCCTATGATGCCATCCAACCATCTCATCCTCTGTCACCCCCTTCTTCTCTTGTCTTCCAAGCATCCAGGTCTTTTCCAGTGAGTCGGCTTTTCTCATCAGGTGGCCAAAGTATTGGAGTTTCAGCTACAGCATCAGTTCTTAATGAATATTCAGGGTTGATTTCCTTTAGGATTGACTGGTTTGACCTCCTTGCTGTCCAAGGGACTCTTAAGAGTCTTCTCCAGCATTCCAGTTCAAAGGCATGCTTTTCCTTGAATCAGTCACCATAGCCATGGGGATTTGCTACCCTGATTGGCTGGGCTTGGGCCAGGGACCCCATGAATCAAGGGTAGAGTCATCTCTGCCTGAACACGGGGGCTGGATCTCCAGAATGTCAGCTCCATGAGAGCAGATATTTTTGTCAGTTTTGTTCACTTCTGTCTTCTCAACAATTAGAATGGTATCTGTGACTAGTGCATGAAAAAATACCTGTCAAATGAATGAATGAGCATGGAGGATGGCTGATTCTTGAGAAAAATTGTGAAACTTTCATTAGAAAAAGAGGAAGAACTTGCCAGACCGTAGCAGATGTTTGTCCATCGTGCATGCAGGAGGGTGACAGCAGTGAGCCCTTTTCACACTCCTAGTTCTGAACATAACCTAGCTCTGCTATAGGAACCCATCCTCTTGAATTGATGTTGAGTCTTTATGACTTACACTCAAAACAACATGATGAATAGATGTGGAAGTGATGGCATTATCATGGGTCCCATCCACCTTCCCCCCAGGTTCGATCCCTGGATTGGGAAGATTCCCCTGGAGAAGGAAATGGCAACCCACTCCAATATTCTTGCCTGGAAAACCCCATGGACAGAAGTCTGGCAGGTTCCAGTCCATAGGGTCACGAAGAGTTGGACACAGCTGTGCAACTAACACACACATTGACCTTCCAGACTTATTGAATCAGATATCTGGAGCGTCTTTGGGGGTGGGCCTAGGCTTCTCTACTTTTTAAAAGCTCCCCAAAGTGTGCATGCAGCTAGGATTGGAGCGGTTCCTTGTTCCTGTCGTGCCTATTGCCTTATCTGTCAGGGACCTCTGACCTCTTAGCCTTTTCCCCTAGCTCTGCACCCTCCTCCTGGCTCCATCTCCTACCCGTTACCCCAGACAAGATCCTCACTGTTCACATCTGGCACCTTAATCATGTCCCTCTCTGTGCCTATTTCTTTCCTGTTTAAAAACCCCATTCTATAGGTTGCCTTTTCATTTGTTTGATAAGTTTTGTTTTTCTAAGCAAAACCTTTTTTGATGTAGCCCACTTGTTCATTTTTGCTTTTGGTGTCAAACGCAAAATACCATTGCCAAGATCTCTGTCAAGGGGCTCACCCCGCTATAGTTTCTTTGATAACTTTTATGATTCCAGGCCTTAATTTCAAGTCTTTAGTCCATTTTGAGTTAATTTTTGTGTATCATATAAGATAGAGTTCTAGTTTCATTGTTTCACTTGAAGCTGTCCAGTTTTCCCCAACACCTTTATTGAAGAGACTGTCCTTTCCCCACTGTATATTCTTGGTTCCTTTGTCATAGATTAGTTGACCGTGTACGTGTGGACTTGTTTCTAGGCTCGCTATTCTGTTCCATTGATCTATGTGTCTGCTTTTACGCTGCCAGCCTTCTTTTATTTGTTTATTTATTTTGAAATTGCTTATTCTGTTTTTCTCTATTGTGACTGTTTTGAAACTTTGTCCTCCTCATGTTCCCCCTAGACTGCTTCCCTCAGGGAAAGACTTTATCTCTTTCCCTGAGGTTCTCAGTTCTGCCTTTCTTTGGATTTGTGTCACCACAGTGATGTATGTGCCTGACCCTGTCCTGACTCCCGCTCCCTCCTCCTCTCGTCTTGGACGAGGCTGGAGTTTCCTCATCTGTTCTGTGGGTTTCCCCACCGTGGTCTGTCCCTCTGTTGCGTTTCTTCTTTTCCCCTCTGTGCCAGCTTCAGCTTTCTCAGCCTATAAAAAAAAATGAAATGCAGCTGGGACTCTCACTTTAAAGAACAAAAGTTCCTTGCCATATCCCCAGATCACCCTCCAGCCGTTCTTCTTTCTCCTTCGGCTTGTTTTCTAGTTGAAGTTCCTTAAAGGCCACTCCCTGCCCAATTCTGCCATCTTCCTGAAGCTAATATAACAGGAGACGCCACTGTCCTTATAATCACTCAGTGCACCTGGCTCTTTTCAGTCCTTATCTCTAAATCCAGCTAGCTCATGGAGACCTCACTGTTCACCCTGGTCAAGGGATAAGTGACCAGAGCTGGCCCTATAGCAGTGCGAGTACCTCCCCGTCCCGAGTCTCCCATGCCCGCCTCGTCCTCTGCCTACTGTCTCTCTTTCATATGGAGTACAGTTGTTTGTAATGTTGTGTTGCTTTCTGCTGTACAGCAAAGTGACTCCGTTATCCACTCTTTTTTTGATTTCCTCCCCATGTAAGTCACCACAAATCACTGAGTAGAGTCCCCTGTGCTATGCAGATTGACGTGCACTCTCCCTGCTGTCTTGACCGGACTGTTGCAGTAGCCTTCCAGCGAGTCTCCTTGCCAAGGCTTTGTTCTCCTCAAGTTAATAGTAGAGTCAGTCTCTAACACCAGACAGAAGAACATGAAGATGGAGTCAGCCTCCCTCTCTAGTTAGGGAGACACCCTCTGCCTACCTTATTATGCTCTTTCCCTGACAACCACTGATGTTTTAATGCCAAATTTTCATTGCTTCTGTATTGCCTTTTGTCGGAGTCATCTCCGTCTTGGAGAATATGTTTGAGGAAAGAAAAGAACACAACCCTCGCACACACACATTTGAGCCTCATTCATTCTTGCAGCAGTTGAAGTGCTTGATATTCTTCTCTGCCTCAGGGTCAAGTCCATCTCTTGGAGCAGGTCTTACAGGACTCTCTGCCCGATCCCTCCCCGACTCTCTTTACCATCTCTCCTCTCATGTCTTGATTTGCTCAGATTCCCCAGATGGTAATCCACGCTCTCTTGCCTGCAGCTCCTCTCCATTGTGAAGTGGGAAGATCACTTACCCTTTGTACCCTGATTGCTTTCTGTCACTTTGTGTGTGAGTGTCTGAGGCTGAAAGCACCTAGCGGGCGGGACCTTATGTGTCTTGGTTTCCGCATTCCGAGCCACAGCACCAGGCGAGAACGTGCTCAGTACATGATGGCTGGAGGTGTGGTGGCCAGAGAGAGAAGAGTGCGGCGCAGGAGGAAGCTGTGAGATAGTAGTCATCCCTGATGTGTGCTGAGCTCTTACAGTACGCCAGGCATTAGGTTCAAGCTTGACGCTGTCTCTCTCAGTCCTCAGCAAAGCTCATGATGTATAGATACTATTAAGTATTACCCTGGTAAAGAAATGAAGAGTTTAAGCAACTTTTATGTTATATCAACGAGATTGGACTTAACTCGTAGGCTTTTTTTGACCGTAAAGAAAATAACTAAATTTTAGAAGATTTAAAAAGACATTATAAGATTTTCTTTCCTTTAAAAAAAGAATCACATACCTCCTTTCTCTTAAATCTGAGGATTTTCTTCTGTAATTAAACTCCTCTAGACTCAGCTTCTTTACCCCTTCTTGGTAGTCTGTTTGCTCCTTGTGTCTGCAGCAAGACCATTTTTGTACAACTCAGATCAAATGCCTGATTAATCTAGGGCCCTCACAGCAGGCAGCTTTGTGCTCTGTCTCTTGGATTAAAAGGCTGAAGATCACTCGTATTTATTGTTTATGCACTGTGCTAACCTCCTAGCACCATTTCGCATTTTAATCCTTACAACAGCCAAGTGCTGTTATCGTCCCCATTTTTCAGACAAGGAGACTGAGAGCCTGGTGTCCTGGATCATTTAACCAGGAAATAGCAGGGACCAGGCTTGTGCCTCGTGTCTTTGACCTGAATTCTGTGCAGTCATCCTCATGGGCACTGCCTCCCCACTTTTGGGAGCCTCCTTTCTGCTGCCTTAGCCTTTCTAGGGAGTCGCTCATCTCTACCCACTTCAGGACCCTGTGAGCCCAAAGGACTTGCTGGCTGATGTATTAACATCTAGGGACAACTGTGTACTTCATAAGATTAACTGACTGCCTTAGTTCTAGATCTGAACCTTTTATTTTGCTTCTAGATGATACTATCATTTAGTATTTAAAACCCACACCTGAATTGTGTTCAGGCTTTGATCTATAAAAACAGCATCTACAGAGCTATTTTTGGTCCTATGGTTCTAACTTAATCCTCCCAAATTTTGCGTTTGTGATTTCTAGCAAGCAGAAGAATTACAGTGGGCTAGAAGGGGTGGTAGGATCCCAAAGGCTGGTAAAGACATGGCTCAAAGGTTTTATCTGTCACACCAAGATATAAAAGCTACTTAAGTATTACTCACCTAAAGATTTTGATGGTATTCTTTGTGAAAATGTTTATGGTTATAAACAAAGTAAATAAAAATTTCTCCTTGATAACATTGCTAGAATATAGTCTCTAACATCATAAAACAGCTTCATAAAAATTTTTTTCTCACATCTTCTTAAAAGCCAGCAGATTACCAGCTTTCTCATAACAATGTCACTCCAAATACCTGAGTCTAAATATAAGTTTCTCTCCTGTCCTATGTTATGGGTATTATGTCTCAGGGAAAACTTCATGTGGGTTCAAGGTGGACCCTTTTCATACCAAATGCTGCTCTGCAATGAAGTTGAATTACATATTAAAACATGTTTGCTGTAAAATGGTAGTACTAGCCAAAGCAATATAAGGAATTTTTTTTCAATTCAGTTGTCAGTATTGTTTAAAAGATCCTGGACCCTAGATCCCCAGTGAAGCCCAAGTACTGAGATAGGTGTGGGTAAGCAGGAATCCTCTGGGCTCCCGCCTTAGCCATCTCCGCAGGCCACATGGTCTTTCTGTTGTAAATATGGACACGGCTTGGAGGGTACAGATGTTGCCTGGCTTCAGAGAAGCACACAAGGCTTTCTAAAATATCCCATCCCGAGTGTTGGATGATGGAAAGGGACACTGCTAAGCTCCCAAACTGGAGAGCACTCTTACCTTCCTCCCCTGCAGAGACCTCTGTTTTGCTCGATGGAGAGGAGGGGTTTGTCACAGTACAATTTCAGGAATATTAGGAGCTGTGCTTTGGTTCATCTACTGCTGATGTAGAGCCCGTAGAGGTCTCTGGAGGGCAAGGGATCAGATAAGAAAGAAGTCATTCGTCATAGGCTGAGAAATCTGAAACTTTAGGAATACCCCCTGATGAAGTTTGTTCCTTTCCAGTTTGAGGAATCTTTCTCTCTTCCTAGCAAAGAGACACATGGAACAAATCACTGATGCTGTGAACAATATTTGAGATAAATGCAACTGCCAGACAGTTTTCCAGAGTTTTTCAAGGGCACGTAGTGCCTGCAAACTGCTGAGTGTGTGTTTTAATTCAGTGGACTATATTCAGACTCCTTTGGGGGCTCTAACACGTCTGTAGCCTCGGGCTCAATGCTGCATTATTATAAATTGTTTTATGTGTGTGTTCTTGAGTAATTAAACCATTTCCCCAAAATTTATGGTTAGTGCACACAGTAAGCCCAAGTCAGAAATGTTCACAAGACATTATCAAAACTCTAATGGAGGTTTGGTTTTTCCTGGCATTCAGAACACGATTTCTAAATATGGTGGAGAAAAATTACCTTGGATACGTGGCGCCTTACTGAACAGTGACCTTTCAGGTTAATTAAGAATACTGGAGCCCAGGAGGCTTTCTGAACAACCTTTTTGTTGCCTGAGGTAATGACAAAATAGAAATGTGGTGTAAATGTTTAGAAAGCAGATGGTTTTCGAGGTTGTGAAAAAATGAAGACCAGCTGTGGGAAGAAAGTGCTTTTGTATAAATTCAAAAGAGAGATGCATTTTTATTCTAGGTAAAGTTTGAAGCCTCAGACCACCACGCTTTCCTATAAATTGGCTTTTGTGTGCCCACGTTCAGCCTTTTACTTGCTCTGCTTAATGTATGAGCACATGGTGGAAAGTGAGAGGAAGATGGGTCGGTTCCACAAAACTGCAGTGGAAGCATTGACTCCTTCAACTCTCTGTTATAGAAGTGTTTGCTCGCTCCGTACGCTAAGTCGTTTGATCATGCCAGGCATCTAATGACCAGCTTTCTTCTTTCTTCCCAGCTGATTCAGGTGTAGACACTTTGGCAGTGTTTATGGCCAGCAGCGGAACCACAGACGTCACGAATCGGAACAGCCCAGTCACACCACCAAACACCCTCAATCTCCGGTCCTCTCACAATGAACTATTGAACGCCGAAATAAAACACACAGAAACCAAGAATAGCACACCCCCTAAATGCAGGAAAAAATATGCACTAACTAACATCCAGGCGGCCATGGGCCTATCAGATCCAGCGCACAGCCCCTGCTGGGAAATGGCTCTGCCAACATCAAGCTGGTGAAAAACGGGGAGAACCAGCTCCGGAAGGCTGCAGAACAAGGGCAGCAGGACCCCAACAGGAACGTCAGCCCCACCGCGGTCATCAACATCACTTCCGAGAAGTTAGAGGGTAAAGAGCCCCACCCTCGGGACTCCCCAGACTGTGAGATTTTACCCTCCCAGCCCCGGAGAACCAAGAGCTTCCTGAACTACTATGCAGACCTGGAGACCTCCACCAGGGAACTCGAGCAAAACGTGGGCAACCAGCTTGGGGCTGTGGGAGAAAAGGCCCAGCCAGGCCAGGCCTCCCCCACTGTTGGGAACGGTGATGTGCTGCTGCAGAAACCAAACAAGCCCCAGTCTAGCCCTGAGGAGGGCCACATAGCCACAGTATCATCCAGCCCAGAGACCAAGAAGGATCATCCTAAAACAGGGGCCAAAACCGATTGTGCACTCCACCGGATCCAGAACCTGGCACCAAGCGATGAGGAGTCCAGCTGGACCACTCTGTCCCAAGACAGCGCCTCCCCCAGCTCCCCGGACGAGACAGGTACCTGGGAGAGGTTTAGCCTATGGTGGCACTTTCCCTTCTTGATGGAATTAATCTCTGCAATGACCCCCCTCCCCTCAGATTTTCATTTGCAGGTGGAGAAGAACTGAAGCCTCTTAGGGAAAAATTGGGCAATTTATGTGATAAGTACTCAGCATTTTCATTTTGATTCATACATAAGTTGTTTTTCCTGGGAAGCATTTTTATAAAAGAAATAAGTCCCTGGTGTTAAATACAGTAAAACATCACTTATTTGGAAATTATACTGCCAGTGGTTAGGTGAACGATTTCTACATACTGTCTTGAAACACTGGGTTTTATAAGGAAAATAGTAAGACAGTTGCCGAGGGTAAATGCAACCTGAGAAAGAACAACGGTTTTTAAAGTTCTCAGAAAAACGTGCTTATGCTCAAGCTAATGAAAAGTGTAAAGTTTAAGAAGTTGAAATCTATTCATTAAAGACATTTCCTTTTTGACCTTTACTGGGAAATATGTTTTTAGCCTTGTGCAAGTGATATTTGAAAGTGAGAAAGTGGTGTTTCTTTTAATATATTTTCAGAAGTTTTAGGTTTTAACTAGTCTAGTTGAGACCGGTCTTTCTTGACTTTTGTCTATGTTTGTAACGTCTGGATTTTTCACAGAACTGAAAATTGTCACAGAAATGAGCAGGGTCCTAAAACTGAGCTACTTTGTATCTCATCTTCTCATAGTCCCCTTTTTACTGATCATAAGGTTAAAAGATTGGAGAACTGAATTGTATCTGAATTCACTGTAAACAAGCACTCACAAAGGCTTCTTTCTTTACCCTAACCCTGCATCTAGTGGTTCCCAGGGCTGTGTTAATGTGATACAGATATTACAGATAGAACCACCAGGGAAGGAAATGACATTTTCCCAACCAATAAGGCAGAGAAGTTGCAAGGACTACAGATAGGAAAAGAGAAGGAGAAAATAAGACATTACCTTGTTTAAAAAAAGAAAAAAAGGCTTTTTGAAGTGCCCTTTAAAATCACAGTGCTTTACATGACAGATTTCATCAGCTTCCTGTTGCTGGATATATGGCAGTAGGGAGGTTGGGATGAGCCCATTTCATCTCATAAACGTCTGGGCCTGCACATTATTGGAACTATAATTATGTTTGGTAATGTCACTGAGTTCACAACTCTCTATTACTTTTTACATTTAGAGAATTCATATCCTGTAGCCGATGGAAACCGTCACCTGCCAGTGTCTGAATCTATATAAACGACTCCCTGAGTATCTCACGTTCAGACTTGCCCTCGTGTGTTCAGCGTCCTCCGCTGAGGCCGTGCCTTCCTCAGGTCACGGCAGCCTTTCTGCTGCTCTTCTGAGCACAGCGCTCTTGTTGTAGTTACACTTTAAATCTTACTGAAATGTATTAGGTAAAGTCTTCCCTGTTCCTCACTGTTTGCCTTTTTTCCAATGAAAACCACTACTTTTTTTTTTTTAAAGCATTTTTTTTTTCAGGAGCCATTTTAGGCATATACCCACATTTATAATAAACTTTAAAATTTCCCCCTATTTCATAATATTTTTAAAGTGTCTTTACCTTTTCGAGATACATACTAGAATATCATAGAATAATACAGAGTGTAATATATTCTTATTGAAATAATACATATATACCATTTGTCCATAAGCTAATTCTTGTTAAAGGTGGGTACATAAGGCTTTATTATTATGTTCTCTCTACTTTTGTGGGCTTAAAATTTTCCATGGTAAAAATTTTAAAAAATAACTGACATTATTTTATGAATGCTTCGCTTTTTCCACTGAAGTATGTATTTTGCAGATCAGTCCATAACAGGACATAGCGGTGTTCTACCTCAGGCTAAGTTTAAGTGTGAAGCATGCTGTTTTTTCCAATAAAAACCACTACTTTTTTTTTTTTAAAGCATTTTTTTTTTCAGGAGCCATTTTAGGCATATACCCACATTTATAATAAACTTTAAAATTTCCCCCTATTTCATAATATTTTTAAAGTGTCTTTACCTTTTCGAGATACATACTAGAATATCATAGAATAATACAGAGTGTAATATATTCTTATTGAAATAATACATATATACCATTTGTCCATAAGCTAATTCTTGTTAAAGGTGGGTACATAAGGCTTTATTATTATGTTCTCTCTACTTTTGTGGGCTTAAAATTTTCCATGGTAAAAATTTTAAAAAATAACTGACATTATTTTATGAATGCTTCGCTTTTTCCACTGAAGTATGTATTTTGCAGATCAGTCCATAACAGGACATAGCGGTGTTCTACCTCAGGCTAAGTTTAAGTGTGAAGCATGCTGTTCCGCCCTCTTGAAGCTCTGTGGTTTAACAATTCCCCTGATGCTGAGTGTTTAGGGTAGTTCTATCCCCAACCCCTTTGCTTATTGAATGCTGGTGTCAGCAAGGGCTGGCAGAGAGCACAGAGCTTAAACTGACCCCATGCATTGGCTCGGTTCATTTCTCCAGGGATCCTTTCCAGGGTCTCCTCGGCTCACTACTCATTTGCTCAGTGTCCCGGTGTTACTTGCTGCTGAGTTTCTCTACAGAACTCGTTAGAGTGCTTGGCATGTGATGTATACTGGATTAGAGTTTTCTGACTTGTTGAAGGGTTAGGTTTTTCATTTCATTTTCCATTCTTCAAGTCACTTTTTTTGAAGACCTTGAGTATTAGAGTAAGGATGACAGTATGGTGATGGTCTATAATGGGTCGCTAAGGATAGACATTTTGATTTAGATGTGCTTGGGAAAATGTGTTAGCTGTGACTTAACTCTAAAGCTGTGAGACTGAGGGGTTTTTTAAACAAATTTAGAAGCCATCCCTTCAAAAATGAATATTTGGGAATTCTTTTGGAATTTCTCAGAGCCCCTTGTGAACTCCCATTGAAAAAAATACCTCTTGGGTTCAGGATGGGGAACACGTGTATACCTGTGGCGGATTCATGTTGATGTATGGCAAAACCAATACAATATTGTACAGTAATTAATCTCCAATTAAAATAAATAAATTTATATTTAAAAAAAAAGAAAAAATACCTCTTGGGACTTTCCAGGTGGTCCAGTGATTAGGACTGCATACTCTCACTGCTGTGGGCCTGGGTTCAATCCCTGGTCAGGGAACTAAGATCCCACAGACCACACAGTGTGGCCATAAAAAAAGAAAGAAAGAAACTTGATGATTTTTCATAGGGGCTTAATAAAATTGAAGATATAGAGTATGAAACTGACTGTATCCTATAGAATGGCCATTTTCAAAAGTTGGCTCATTACTAATGTGTACAAAGGCAGGATATACACAGAGAAAACCAAGTCAGATGGTGTGATAGTGGGCCTAATGCTTCATTAACTTAGCATTGAGAGGACAGGCTCTTGAGTCAACTGCTTGAGTTCAGATCTCCGCTGGGTTCAGTGTAGGCAGTTCGCAGAGCCTCTCAGCTGTAAAGTGGGATGCTAGTAATGTTTTAGCATAGATCTGGTGTGAAGATTAAGTGAAGACATCTTTGAAGAGCCCTTAGAACAGTGTCTGGCATATAGCAATAACTTAATAAATATTATTGCTTATTTTTATTAGTGATAATCATTATCAGTATAGCAGTGGGATATAAAAGTTTTCTTCTCTCTTAATTATGAATTACTTATATTTTGGTCTCTGATTTTAGTGAGGACTTTTTGTACCCTAAGAGAAAGGATTGGTGATTTGTCTTCATCTTTGTACTGTCATGACATGCCTAAAATACAGCAGGTGAACTGGTAAGAAAGTAATGATTAATTGAATAAAAATGGAGGTCATCTACATATCCCCAAATGGCCCTGATGTAGTAAGTAAATCATTTGATGTTATATTTTAATCAATGTCTGATTTTGATATCAGGTACTTATTTTATTTGATATTGGGTTCCCCCTCAGTCAGTGTATCCCATCAGGAAGCTTCTGTAAGCCTCTTGTCCTTCTCCATCAGAGGGCAGACAGACTGAAAAACACAGTCACAGAAAACTAACCAATCTGATCACATGGACCACAGCCTTGTCTAACTCAATGAAACTATGAGCCATGCCATGTAGGGCCACCCAAGACGGACAGGTCATGGTGGAGAGATCTGACAAAATGTGACTTCAGTATTCTTGCCTTGAGAACCCCATGAACAGTATGAAAAGGCAAAAAGATAAGACACTGAAAGATGAACTCCCCAGGTCAGTAGGTGCCCTTTATGCTACTGGAGATCAGTGAAGGACTAACTCCAGAAAGAATGAAGAGGTGGAGCCAAAGCAAAAACAACACCCACTTGTGGATGTGACTGCTAATAGAAGTCAAGTCTGATGCTGTAAAGAGCAATATTGCATAGGAACCTGGAATGTTGGTTCCATGAATCAAGGAAAATTGAAAGTGGTCAAACAGGAGATGGCAAGAGTGAACATCAACATTCTAGGAATCAGTGAACTAAAATGGACTGAAACGGGTGAATTTGACTCAGATGACCATTATATCTACTACTGTGGGCAAGAATCCCTTAGAAGAAATAGAGTCGCCCTCATAGTCAACAAGAGTCTGAAATGCAGTACTTAGATGCAACCTCAAAAACGACAGAATGATCTATCTCTGTTCCAATCCAACATAAACCATTCAATATCACAATAACCCAAGTCTCAGTCCTGATCAATAATTCTGAAGAAACTGAACAGTTCTATGAAGACCTACAAGAAAAAAAAAAAAGCAAGAGCATTCCAGAAAAATATCTATTTCTGCTTTACTGACTATGCCAAAGCCTTTGACTATGTGGATCACAACAAACTATGGAAAATTCTTCAAGAGGTGGGAATTCCAGAGCACCTCACCTGCCTCCTCAGAAATCTGTATGCAGGTCAAGAAGCAACAGTTAGAACCGGACATGGAACAGACTGGTTCCAAATCGGAAAATGAGTATATCAAGGCTGTATAGTGTCACCCTGCTTATTTAACTTACATGTAGAGTGCATTATGAGAAATGCTGGGCTGGATGAACCGCAAGCTAGAATCAAGATTGCTGGGAGAAATATCAGTAACCTCAGATATGCAGATGATACCACCCTTATGGCAGAAAGTGAAGAAGAACTAAAGAGCCTCTTGATGAAAGTGAAAGAGGAGAGTGAATAGTTGGCTTAAAGCTCAACGTTCAGAAAACGAAGATCATGGCATCCGGTCCCATCACTTCATCGGAAATAGATGGAGAAACAGTGGAAACAGTGGCTGACTTTATCTTAGGGGGGGCTCCAAAGTCACTGCAGATGGTGACTGCAGCCATGAAATTAAAAAACGCTTGTTCCTTGGAAGAAAAGTTACGACCAACCTAGACAGCATATTAAAATGCAGATACATTACTTTGCCAACAAAGGTCCATCTAGTCAAGGCTATGGTTTTTCCAGTAGTCATGTATGGATGTGAGAGTTGGACTGCAAAGAAAGCTGAGAGCCACAGAATTGATGCTTTTCAACTATGGTGTTGGAGAAGACTTGAGAGTCCCTTGGACAGCAAGGAGATCCAACCAGTCCATCCTAAAGGAAATCAGTCCTGAATATTCATTGTAAGGACATATGCTGAAGCTAAAACTCCAATATTTTGGCCGTCTGATGCCAAGAACTGACCCACTGGAAAAGACCCCAATGCTGGGAAAGATTGAAGGCAGGAGGAGAAGGGGACAACAGAGGATGAGGTGGTTGGATGGCATCATCGACTCAATGGACATGGGTTTGAGTAAACTCTGGGAGTTGGTGATGAACAGGGAAGCCTGACATGCTGCAGTCTTTGGGGTCACACAGAGTCAGACACGATTGAGTGACTGAACTGAACTTATTTTATAACTTGGCTGAAAATGTTGCTTCATAATAGGGGGATACTGATTAATCAGTTATTGTGGAAAGCACAGTGAAATTCTGGGTTCCAGATCTTTTGGGGGAACTTTATGACACTCAGGCGACCATGCTGGGATGTGAACCAAGGTCTCTAGACACAGCATCCAACATTTTCCCACTGTATCATAGTTTTAAGACCTTGGCTTGTGGCACCAGTGGCTGAATACATCAGACTTTATACACTTCAACCAGAGTATCTTTATAATCTAGAAGATGGAAAATTATATTTTAGATAATCTTTTCATTCTTATAAGCAGTTGAGTTTCAGCTCAACTCTTAGCTCCTTTGTGAAGCCTTTCCAGGCCCTCTGAGCTGTTGAAAGTCCTTTTTCTGTACCTCAAGGCAATATTTCCAAGTCTCAAGTTACCACATTCCTCTCAGAAGTTATAACCTTACTGAAAGGTTTTTGTTTGGACTTGGAGCTCTATGAAAGCAGGGGCAAAGTCTTTATCATGTGTGGATACAAACCTTTTCTCACAGTAGGTAGCACATAGTGACAAGCTCCGTAAACCTTATCTGTTTGCTGGTTGGGTCGATGGAGCTGGACGACAAATGTACATACTCTCTGCGATTTGCTACATCAGTCTAGTTATAAAAACAGAAAAAGTAAGGGACTTTCCTGTTGGTCCAGCAGTTAAGACTCTATACTTCCACTGAAGTAGGAAATGAAAACCCATTCCAGTATTCTTGCCTGGGAAATCCCATGGACAAATGAGCCTGGTGAGCTATATATAGTCCACGGGGTTGCAGACGCAGACGTGACTGAGCATGCATGCACTTGAGCGCCACAGACACACGCGCGCTTCCACTCCAGAAGGCTGGGTTAATCTCTGCTTATGCTGCATGGTGCAGCCAAATAAAAAAGTAAGCACAACTTATATAAAATAGTTGTTCAGAACACCTGGATAGGGTAATTCTTATTTTATTCTAGGCTCCAGGGAGAGATGACAAGTTGGGGCCAGCATTTCAATCCATCACAAACATTCTTTGTATTAGATGTCTCTGTGCTGTGCTCACTCATTCGTGTCCACCTCTTTGCGACGCCATGAACTGTAGCTCATCAGTCTCCCAATTTTCCAGGCAAGAATACTGGAGTGAGTTGCTGTGGCCTCCTCTGGGAATCTTGCAAGTCCAGGGATTAAACCCAGGTCTCCCACATTGTGGGCAGATATTTTACTGTCTGAGCCACCAGGGAAGCCCATGAATACTGGAGTGGGTAGCCTATCCCATCTCCAGGGGATCTTCCCCACCCAGGAATTGAACTGGGATCTGCTTCATTATAGGCAAATTCTTTACACAGCTGAGCTACCATAAGTTTACAATTTAGAGCAGCCAGAGAAAAGAACCATTTCGTTTTCACTTACCTGCATACTTTGGGAGTTGATTTCATTGTGAGTTGATCTGTACTGCTTAAGAGTTTACATCCTTTGATGTCTTAAATTGATTGGTTTCCAGTCTTAAGGCAAGCAAAGTGGAACTCTTGCAAGTTGGATAGCTGCTGAGGGCAAAAGCCAAGGCATGAACCTAATTATGTCAACACAGTTGGCTGCACTAATTATTTCTGGCCTTTGTTAGCTTAAGAGTGTTAGAGCTTTGGACAAGTTGATATTATTAACACTTTTTAGAAATTTTTAAATTTTCTGTCAATAGATTTTGGCAATTTCAAGCATAAAGTATTTTTAATTGCTTTTGAAAGCTCCAAAATATAGAAAAGGCTCAGTGTTCAATTGGTTTGTCCTGATGCATTCATTTTAATCTTTTAAATACCCGGTAGTGATTCACTTGCCTTTCTGTCTTGTCATCTCAATTGAGAGTTCCCTGATATGACAGGAGGAATTGAAAAGACACATGTGAAATGTTTCCAAAATAGCTCGACGGATTGTGTTCTGGGTGGATGGTGTGATTTCCAAATTAGATTTTAGTACCTTGGGGCTCAGATGGATAAAAAGACTTTTTTATCTCATCCCATGAACTTAAGGAAGAAAATTATTTTGCTCAATTAATTAATTTTGGAAAGTTATAGAAAAATATGTGTATATATACAATTGAATGGTCAGACAGATTTTAGTTGCTTTCCTTTATGAAGTATTATAGGAGGTACTTCAGGGCACATGCTAAAAATAGATAAAATGAAATGAGTGGCCACAAAAGTTGTAACAGTTTAGTCCATGAACACAAGACTGTTGGTATATTCAAGATGAAACCAGGAAGGAGTTATGAAATGCTGGTATGCTATGGGATAGAGGGAGCTTAGAGGAGAAAAGAAACTTCAATTGTCTGGGATATGGAAGTTCGGGCAGTAAGTTGTCTGTGCTGAAGACTGAATAGGTTTTTGACAGATGAAGACCTGCAGGAGACCATTGCTCTTCAGAGCTGATACAAAGGAACCCTTTTCTTTCCTTTTTTTAAATTAATCACTGTGTGTGTGTGCTTAGTCGATCAGTCATGTCCAACTGTTTGTGACCCCCAGGGACTATATAGTCCACCAGATCCCTCTGTCCATGGGTTTCTCTAGGCAAAAATACTAGGATGAGTTGCTCTTTCCTCCTCCAGGGGATCTTCCTGACCCAGGGATCAAATCTTCATCTCCTGCATTGGCAGGCAGATTCTTAACCTCTGAGCCACCTGGGAAGCCCATTGAAGAAGTGTTATTCATGATTTTCCCCCCTCTCTCATGTCTACTTTAATGGCATGTTGAAAATCAAAATTTTAGAACCCAGCTTCACAAGTTGCTTAGCATTTGGGGAGAGGATGTGGGCAGAGACAGAGAGTGGCTGCTTAGGAAATGACTGGATGGAGTCCTCTAGCAGTCCTGTGTGAGGGGCTCCCAGAAGTGCCGGGTGATACCTCCTTGGAGAATGGCTGTAGCCTCTAAGATTGTGATTTAGTGGATTATAGAGACAGAAATACTACTGGCCACTTTCAGAAGCTTTCTGGTCAAATTTCATCATGAACATTCTCTCCTAACCTATTGTTCTCACAAAAGAACCTAAAGTTAATAAAACACAGATTTATGGTGAGGTTGTTCACCATTTCTTTGTTTTAATTAAGTAATTTTTTCATTAATTCATATATACAAACACAGAGCAGTTATTTTTTAAAAGTCTACTCTGTGGACTGTGCTAGGTACCTGAGACATAGAATTAAATTAGAACCAGCCTGTAACCTCAGATAGCTCACACAGTTTCTTGTCTCCCTGGAGGAAGCATCCCCTTCACACGCACACACACATACATACATACATGTAGTTACCTTCTGAGCTGTGCCTCTGGGTTCTTTGTCACATTTCACATGTTATGCCTCAGGAAGTCTAAAAAGATAAAGCCGATCCTGGGCAGTGTTAAGTTTTCAAGCAAAGAAGGGGAAATGTTTACGTGTTTTATCACTTTCTCAGGGCTGCTGCAACAAATTGCCTTGCACTTGATTGCTTAAAGAAAGATATTTATTCTCTCACAGTTCTGGATGCTTGAAGTTTGAAACCAAAGTATCAGTCGAGTCATGCTCCTCTGAAGGCTTTTTGGTTGCCTCTCCCAGGCCTCTGGTGGGTCCTGGCAGTGCTCGGTATGTCTTGACTTGTAGCTGCATCACTGCAGTGTCTACCTGTGTCTTCCCGCGTCAGTCATTGGTTTTAGGGCCTACCCTAGTCCAATATGGACTCACTTTTAACTGATTATATCTGCAAAGACCATATTTCCAAGTAAGATCACATCCCAAGATTCTGAGTGGATATGAATTTTAGGGGAATTCTGTCCAACCCAGTATGGATACCTTTGTAGGTAATTTCTTAATCTATGCAACACAGAGGAGCTGTGAAAGGATATTTGGAGGAATTATTATATTCAAGCTTTTCAGGAAGGAAAATTAATACTTGCAGATCTTGTCAGATGGATAAGTGAGTAGAGTATGCTGCAAAGGACCTCAAGATCATTTGGGATAGTCGTCCAAATTCTTCAGTGAAGGAACTTAAGTGTGAAACTGAAACTGGTGAATCTGAAACCACAAGCCCAACCAAGATGGGTGGCTGGGTATGGAAAGAGCAGGGAAAAAAAAACAAAAACGATAAAGACCTAGTAAAGCTTCACAGTTAGCAGTTTTGCTTGGTTCTGAAAAGGATAGTTTAGGGAATGTGGCTATATGGAGATGGTGTTTTTCCTTTGGATCCAAACTTCAAATCAGAGACACAGGGATGTCAGTAGCAACCATACTTCTCTTCCTTTTTTTAAACTGGGGTATAGTTGTAGCCATGCTTTCTTACTTCTGTTTAAGAGATACTGCTTAACCAAACATACAGTATGTTCTTAGGAGCTGTGCAGAGTATAAAAGGAAAACGGTGACCCTAACTGAGACAATGCAAAGGCAATACGATGCCATGAAAGTTTCAGAGATCACAAGTGGGTAGTGCTGGGGAGTGCACAGGAGACCCATAGACAGGCTTGTCTACCAGATGATGTTTTGAATTAGATGCACATGCTTAGAAATTAAGTGGCTTTTACATAAAAATAGGAGTTTCCCTTTCCTTAATCCAGATATCTCTCAATGCTGGACTCAAATGCCACGGAGTTCCCAGTCAGTGGCAGCCTTTAGATGGGTCTTGTCTTCTGGGGCTTAAGACATTAGGCCTGTGAACCCCTGCTCTGAGTGCTGGTGGACTCAGCCATAAACACTCACATGAAACTATTATAGTAGAGAGAACTTGGCTACAGTTGGTCTTGCCTGATACAGCTGCATGCCTGTCGTGCTATAGTAGCGGCATGCCTGCACCTGCAGACTTCTTTTAATCATAGTCGTCCTAGTCACAGTCCCATGCCTTCTGGTGGAATTATAAAGCGTGACATGAACTGTTAAGCAAAACATGCTTAAAATTTCCAAAGACATCTTTAGATGACTTCTCAGAGTTCTCCATCTGTAATCTGGTTAGCGGAGGGAAAACATTAGCTTTTCAAAAGCTAGGATGTGGGTGGTTCATAAATTTTCTGTGCTTCAAGTCTGGCTCACTTAAACACCCAGTTTGCTTTCATAAATGTGAGTGTAGTTACCAACTACTCTCTTAATTTTCATATTGTGTTTCCCTCTGAGATCCCTTGGGTTCAAAGCAGTTAAGTAAAAGCTTCCTATTCAAACAGATTTAACCGGAAGATTGAATCATTTAACTATTAGAAAATCATATGTAGTCAACATTCCATGTGTAAGAGTCAGAAAGTGAGAGAATGGGACTCTAAAACATTATTGTCAGTATCTAAGAAGGGAGGTGATACTTATTAGTACATTCTGCTGCTGCTGCTAAGTCGCTTCAGTCGTTAGTACATGAGTTTTCCTTTTTTTTTCATTTTGTTTTGCCATCTGTAGATTTACTCTTGAATATGATTGAGTTTAATCTTTGCAAAGACTCTTCTTTAATATCATTAAGGACATTGTTAGGCAATTATTTCTCTTCAGCATAATTTTAAGAATTCTTCATATAACACTGTACTCAATTGATACATCTAGGATATTCTAAAGCAGTATCTCTATCTTATAAATGGCTTGCTTAGAAAGCTGACGTTGGTCTGTTATTTGTTTGTTACCAGAACACTGTTTTCTTACGCAGGATAGTGTGTGTGTGTGATGGCTGGGTATACAAGATGACTGGCTCATGAGAGCCTTCGTAATCCCTAACTGATGTGTGGAATGGAGTTAATAGAACTATAGAACCTCTCCTCAGAGTATTCCAGAGGAAAAGATGGTTGCAGTTCCATGTAACATTCTCAGAAAGTGAGAGAATAGAGATGACGTCAACTCCAAACCATTGGGAAAGGGCTTTGGGGACGTGCAGCAAAGGAAGTTCAAGGGCTGAGAGGAGTGAGACACCTGCTATCGGAAGCCTGCAGGGACACTTCCCTGTGATGTGCTAACTCCTTTAGTTTCTGCTCCAGGGGTGGGTTTTGGGGGGGACCTTTGACCAACATTTTATTTCATCCTTTGCTCACTATGGACAAGAAAGACATTCTGTGGCCTCCTGCTCTTCTTCCTTGCCCCAGAATAGGCATCAGCTTCTTCCAAGATTCCTGAGTGGCTTTTAGTTGTTGTCTTGTCCTTCTGTCGCCTGTTCATTTTTCCTCTACATGCTGTAATTGAGAGTGGACTCTGTGTCTCAAATATCAGAGAGAAGCATTTTCAACCTCAGGTCCACTGTATCTTCAGTGTAGTTAAGGGTTATTGGATTGGTAAAATCTAGACTGTTTATTTTTAAGATACTGTTTAATAAGGGTGATAGGTTAACCTTAATGTACCTTTAGTAAGGATGGTAGGTTGATGAGTGTCTGCTGAGTTCCTGATATGTAGAAGGAACCGAGCTAGTTCTCTAGGTGGTTCCAAGATTGAGGCATAATTTTGCCTTCAAGGAACTCACAGGCTTCTTCCTCAAGATTCTTTTAAATCTTTAACTACCTTACAGCATTTACCTTCTCTGGGTTTGACAGTTAACATCCTGTTTTGTCCCAGCTCCATCACTTTCTTAACCTCTGGGTGCCAAGTTTCTTTTCTCTAAAGTAGAAATAATAATAGAATTGACCTTATAAAATTGTTACTTAAAACCCTTGGCACAATACTTGGCTCACAGAAAACATTTTTTGAAATGTTAGCTATCATTATGATTATTGTCTTATCTTTGCTATGAGACTGAAACCTTCCTGTCATAGCAAAGATAAGACAATAATCGTAGTGATAGCTAACTTTTCAAAAAATGCTTGCTATGAGATGGAAGGCTTACTTGGGCTTCCCAGGTGGCACAGTGGTAAAGAATCTGCCTGCCAGTGCGAGAGATGCAGGTTTGATCCCTGAGTCAGGAAGATCCCCTGGAGGAAGAAATAGCAACCTACTCCAATATTCTTGCTTGGAAAATCCCATGGATGAAGGAGCCTGGTGGGCTACAGGCCATGGGGTTGCAGAAAGTCAGACACAACTTAGCTACTGAGCACGGTGCATCTGAAGCTTTTCTAGGTGATAAAAGCTTTTTTGCTGGCCTTAATCCCCAGAAATGCAATGAGTACTCATGCTTGAATGAATGATTAGTGTAATTGGTAAACTGTATTGTTTCTCTTTGCAACTACTTAGACTGTAGCCTGTCAGGATCCTCTGTCCATGGGAATTCTCCAGGCAAGAGTACTGGAGTGGGTTGCTGTTTCCTTCTCTAGGAGGATTCCTGACCCAGGGACTGAAGCTGGATCTCCTGCATTGCAGGCAAATTCTTTTCCACTTGAGCCACCAGGGAAGCCCCTTCATACTAGCAGTGCAACAAATTAAAGATGTAATAGTTTGCATCTAAGAAGTTCACAATAATTAGGAGGATGAGTAAATCCTCTGCTTCTCAAAGTTAATGTATAGGGAAATCTCCTAGGGATTGTGTTGAAATGCAGATTGTGATTCAGTAGGTTTGGGCTAAGGCCTGAGCTTCTGCATTAAAAATTTAAAAACAATTTTTTTTTTCAGTTTTGGAAATTCTGCCTTTTTAGTAAGCTCTCTCATACCTGTGGTTGACCACACTGAGTGGTAACATCACTGGACTGTAAGCTGCAGGAGGAAGGGATGCAGTCTTTTTTATTCACTGCTATCTCCTGAGCATACAGGATAAATAATCCCTGGGATATGCTTGTGTTAAAAACAAAAGACGTGAAACAAGTATACTGGCCTCAAAATGTATGTTGTTGATACCAGGTAGATTTTTGCCAAGCATGTAGAACAGATGAGGGTCATGAAGTTCCAGATGAAGTATTTCTTGACCTGAAGGGCTCTTGTGATACAAGAAGAGGACAAAATTGAAAGATAGGAGCTTAGAGAAGTAAAGAAGTAGTGGACACACAGAAAAACCTGGAAGAAATAAAAAGAAATGTTGGTTCTAAGGAGCTGTTCTCCCTGTTTTGGTCTTGAGGACCTCATTACACTTTGAAAAATTATAAGAACCCAAAGGTCTTTTGTTTATGTGGATTATATCTATCAATATTTGTCATATTGGAAACTAAAGCTGAGCTGTTTTGAAAAGTTGCTCATTTTAAAAATTAAACCCTTTAATGTTAACAAAATAGGATGTTTAATGAAGCCATAACCATTTCCCTCTCAAAACCAAGAATTTATGAGAGTAGTGGTATTGTTTTATTAATTTGAAAATCTTTTTAATGTGTGGCTTAACTGAAAGCATTTGGATTCTCTTATCTGCTTCTACTTTTTAGTGTTATCTTAGTAAATTGTTTTGGTTGAAGGGGATAAATCCTATTTTATTTATCTGGCCTATTACAGATATATAGGTAGAAATAACCTTTTCAGGCAGTTATGGATTTTTGAGGGGGGGTTATTACATCAAAGCTTGATAATTGGTAATTTCAGTGTAGAATCTGAAACCATAATAATAAACTTTTTGTACTCTGTTTTATTAAAATGCATTGGTCTGTCACACATAATTTTGTAACCATGTGTTGGTGGCTTAGAAACTGTCGATTCGAGTTATGAAGATCTTCCAAATGTTGACACATTTCTTTATACAGTGTAAACCCTTACATTTGTTAATCTCACCACCTATCTCATCAGAAAAGTCCTTAATTATTGAGAAGCTGTCAAGCTCTCAGTGGTGCTTGTGAGTTTTTCCAAAATTCTGATTTTTGCTTGAAAGCTCATATGTTATGATTGGCAACAAATTCTGTCAGTTGTTTTCTTGAAGTTACAGGCTCACTTCATTTGTTTTGAGAAAATGTCTGCCTGGAACTCAAGTTCGAACAACCATAGCTTGTCTGTCAGGGGTTCTACTAATTTAAAGTGTGTTCCGTGTGCTTTTTCTTGAAACAACACTCATACTTCTTTGTGCAGCAGGAGTGCTTTATGAATAATTACATTAAAGAAATGTATAGAGCAGTTGAGATTTAATAAAATTAATTATCCTTACACCTTCAAGGACATTCTTAGGTGAAGCTGGCATTGTTTTCAGTAGGAATATGTATAATATTATTGGAAATGTGGTAATTTCTAGTACAGTCTGTGCCATTTTCTTGCTTCATGCTGAGATGCCAGCAATTTCATCCATATTTTTTTGCACGCTCTCAGTTACATGTCAACATAGTGAAAAAGACTATAAATAATATCTTAATATTATGAAAATAATTTTGACCTCAGAAATCCCCTGGAACTTCCCCTTTGGGGAACTTTTGCACTCCATGAGAGGGTTAGTGCTTGCAGAGATTTGTTGGAGAGGAGTCCCTGAAGGGTTAATTGTGAGAGAGGTCAGATGGATAGGTGGTGGCCATATTGGAGGATGCTAATGCTTAATTCTGAACTTGCTTTTTGTTAGTGAAAAATAATTGATATTTATTTGAAAAGGAGTGTCATTTGCAAGGTGGGGTTTGAAGAAGGTACATCTGACATTGGTGCTTAGAATATGTCAGAGGGCAAAGGAGGTGGGCAGCTATGAGAGTTTCACAGTAATCCATTAGAGACCATAAGGAATGGACACTAGTAGCTTTAAAAATAGAACAGAGGTAGAAGAAAGGAATCTCTAGGGTTTAGTGATTTCGTGGATATGGGTGATGAAGGAGACAGTAGCATCAAAGTCAGATTTTCAGTTTGAAGACTAAGATATTGGTTTTCAGAGATAGTGCAGCTGGGTGGAGGAAATTAGGTTTTGTAGAAAGATGCTGTTTTTTATTTTATATGTGTGAGTTTGTGACATTGTAGCAATAGTCGAGGGTAATGTCCTAAAATTAGAGTTTTGACACTACTTGGACGCAATTCTTCCACTAGGTCTGGGACTTTTAAACGTTCTTTTGCTGTGTTGTTTTAACCATACTTAGATTTAGAAGAGTTAGAGAGTAAGGATGGAGTGAGAACATGGTGTCTTAACCAGACTGGGTGGTGTTAGAGGACTGCCCTCAAAAACACAACAGTGAAATAGTTAAGATGCTTTGAACCAGTCTGCTCTTTTTCCCGTTTTAAATATTAAACCTGATTTTGCCACACTTCTGGAGTAGTGGCTAGATATCACATTTGCCTGCGACTGAGCTATTAAACACAGAGATGATCCATTCCATTTCTTATTTTTTACTTCTCTACAGTAAAGTCAAGGGGCCACATGTATAAAGACAAGCATTCTTTTCCACTGACAAGTTAACATTGAGAGTCTATGCCAGGTAAGACACCCAACAGTCTTCAGTTCAGTTCAGTCACTCAGTGGTGTCCAACTCTTTGTGACTCCATGGACTGCAGCACGCCAGGCCTCCCTGTCCATCATCAACTCCCAGAGTTCACTCAAACTCACGTCCATTTGTCAGTGATGCCATCCAACCATCTCATCCTCTGTCATCCCCTTCTCTCACCTTCAGTCTTTCCCGCTATCAGGGTCTTCTCAAATGAGTCAGTTCTTCACGTCAGGTGGCCAAAGTATTGGAATTTCAGCTTCAACATCAGTCCTTCCAATGAACATTCAGGACTGGTTTCCTTTAAGATGGATTGGTTGGATCTCCTTGCAGTCCAAGGGACTCTCAAGAGTCTTCTCCAACACCACAGTTCAAAAACATCAATTCTTCACTGTTCATCAAACAGTCCTTAACCAAGTGGCATTTTTGACCTTTCTAGCTGATAGGGTCTAAAAGCAGATCTGTCTCTTAGGGATGGAGTTCATGAGACTGAAATTCTCCAGCAAAAATAGCAGTTTACTAATTTCTGATAAGAATGGCTATTTTTCTGTGATCTGAATTTCTTGACATTATACAATCAGTGCACACTTTTAGTGCCAGTGTTTTATTTCCTAGTTCAC
>SJYC01089672.1:0-22624 GCA_006408675.1 Madoqua kirkii | reverse complement strand
GATTAGACTGACTAGTTTTCTGTGAGTATGGTTTCAGTGTGTCTGCCCTCTGATGCCCTCTTGCAACACCTACCATCTTACTTGGGTTTCTCTTACTTTGAGCGTGGGGTATCTTTTCACAGCCACTCCAGCAAAGCACAGCTGCTATTTCTTACCTTGAATGAGGGGTATCTCCTTACCTCCACCTTCCTGACCTTCAATGTATGGTAGCTCCTCTAGGCCCTCAGGGTACCTAGAATCCTTAAATGCCTAAGGTTCTTCTTTGAAATTTGAGTCCATGCTTTTTCAGAGCTACCTAGGTTTCTGACACAGAGTCTGCTTTAGTCTGGGCTTGCACTTGTGTTTAAAATGCCATGTTCCTCTTAGAGTTAGTACTGATCTGCCAAAATTTAACAAGAATTATAATTCTAATGAAAAGCATGTTAAATACATTTCCTTTTAAAAACAGTGCTTTGTTTTGTTTTTGGTAGATGCAAGAGGTGTTCTTAATTACTGTAGGCTCCAGAACTTAAGCCAGTGGAATTCTTTTCTCTGGTTCTTGACCCTGAAATGGGTTTGTGACACAAACTTTGGTGCTGCATACAGGTAGAATATTTAAAATCCCAACTCTGTTCTTACTTAATGGATGATTGTTGCTGAATCACTTAGCATCATGAAGTTCATTTAGCATCACTTTCTCCTTCTGTGAAATGGGGTTATAGTGGTGCCTGCCTCATTGGTGGCTGTGAGCATTAATTGGAATCAGGTGTGTGGAGCACACAGCATGGCACTGGATGTGCATAAGAGGGACTAGGATTGTACACATACACAAACACAAACTAAATGTGTAGACAGAATACAGTTTAATAAAGTCCTGGCAAATTGAAGGCTGGTCTGCTTTCCTTCAAGGCCCTGTAGAGTTTGGTTTGTCAGTCTTTGCCTGTGAGGACCAACTTTAATTGGACAGATGGGACAGAGGAGGGCATCCTGAGAGTGGTGAGGTCACCTGGGTCTGGGCATCAGGAGGTCTGGGTTCTGCCCTTAACTCTCTCAGCCACATACCAGGGTCACTTTCCTAGAGTCCCAGTGTTTTTACCCAGTCATCATCCCGTGCTCTTATTGAAACAACTTTGCAAGTGTTTCAGTGTTTCTTGACCCTATGGACTGTAGCCTGCCAGGCTCCTCTGTCTATAGGGATTGTCCAGGCAAGAATGAGTTGCCATGCTCTCTTAACTCTCTCAGCCACATACCAGGGTCACTTTCCTAGAGTCCCAGTGTTTTTACCCAGTCATCATCCCGTGCTCTTATTGAAACAACTTTGCAAGTGTTTCAGTGTTTCTTGACCCTATGGACTGTAGCCTGCCAGGCTCCTCTGTCTATAGGGATTGTCCAGGCAAGAATGAGTTGCCATGCTCTCCTCCAGGGGATCTTCCCAACCCAGGGATCAAACCTGGGTCTTCCACATTGCAGGCAGATTCTTGACCATCTGAGCCACCAGGCAAGCCCAAGAATACTGGAGTGGGTAGCCTTTCCCTTCTACAGGGGATCTTCCCGACCTAGGAATCGAACCGGGATCTCTTGCTTTGCAGGTGGATTCTTTACCAGCTGAGCTACTAGGGAAGCCCCTTATTATTCTCAGTATGTATTGACATTTATGAGTCATCCAAGAGTACTCTACAGGAGATATTGAAGATTTTGTTGAATTGTATCAGGAATCTGTAGCTGCTAAAATGAACTAAATATCTGTGTTGATAACCAGTCAGATGAAGTGTCATACTTTCCATTTGTGAAAAGGTGTTCTGAATATTAGTTAGGTTAGCAAAGGTGTTCTGAATATTAGGTAGGTTAGCAAAGGTGCTTTATTTTTTTTTTTTACCTTAATTGACAGTTTTCACACCATTACTTTCAGTATGAACTTATGGTATGTGCTGTGTCATACAGAAGTAGAAGTAGAGACAGAAATAGAGAGAGTTGGGATTAAAACAAATGTTCTCCTGGTTGTAGAGTTCTATCAACCTGGTAGGGTTTATAACTTTCTGATTCAGACTATCCTAAACATTCTCAAAGAAGATTCTTAAGAGAAGCCTCAGTCTACCTTATGAAAGGTGGAAATGAGTAGAATCCTTAGCTGGAAAATACTTTCTGTTGTTCTGAAGATTCTAAAAGAAACCTGGAAAACCAAGGGATAAACTATAATTCAGGAAAGAGAATTTTCAAAGCTGTAAATTAAAAAGTGCGTCTATCTTGGAAAGAGAAGTTAAAAAGTCTGGAGCTTTTCTGTGCATTTTGCTTTTTTTCTCCCCTCATTTACCAAAAAAGAACGAACAAAATTATATCACTTCAGAGTCAGTACCAAAAAGCAGGAGAAAATTACTATAGTTAGAACTTCATGTATATTTTTTTCCTGTGTTCTTAACATATGTTTTTAAAAAAATAATCAGTATCATTCATTATGTTACTTTGGCCTACTATAATTTCATTTAAAGTGCTTTGTAGGTTGTATTCTTACACTTAAGAAAGAACTGTTTAATGTAAATAAGGGTATGAACATCCAGAGTGCAAGACATTCTCCAGAGGACTCTATCAATACGAGGAAGCCAAATAAATCTAAAAATCAGAACCTGATTTAAAATTACCAGAAATCTGTTTATAGTCAGCCAACTAAACCCTCCACCATCCCCTCACTATTCAGAATTTCTTCTTGCTTATCTTTTCCTCCACTTATCTTCATAGTTTATATAAACCCTACTTAGAGGTTTATGAGCTGAATCTCAGAGTCTTTGCTTTCCTTGGCAGAAGTGGAAGAGAAGATGCCATATACAGTTTGGAGTAACATGGTGAAACATAATAGTTTTAAAATGATGGATGTAGTTTGGGCTAGAATAAATCGCTGTTTAACCTGCCTTACTTTGCCCACATGGATGCTTTTGGACCCACCATGCATTTCCTGCGTGATGGCATGTTTGGTCTGGATTCTGTCTAGCCAAAGCATTTCTCCCAAGAGCTTGCATAGTTCTCTCAAGAGCCTTTTGGGAGTCTGGAAGGTTTGAAATGGTAAGCAAATGAAATGCTGAGCTGTTTGCTAAGTTCTTTTTTTTTTTTCCTTTTTGGTATAAAATGTTATGGCACGCGCTTTCATGAGTAATTATCAACTTTGGATGAATTTCACTACTCATCCTTGGCACTTTTGTAAAATGAACACTTGTCTCAGGTTAGACTCCTAATACAGCTAGAATGTTTCTGTGATGCTGAGTAACAATCTAGTCAAAGTCTATCATTTTAGATTAAGTATTATTTTGTGAGACAATTTTTACAGTTGGATAAATGCATGTATAGCTACTGGATTATGATGAGAAAATGCATTTCTTACTCTCACCACATTCTGATCATGTAGTGGGAAAAAAAGTGATATTTAGAGTCAAATATGGGCTTCCCAGGTGGCACCCATAAAGAACCCCACCTTCCAATACAGGAGACATAAGAGAAGTGGGTTTGATCACTGGCTCAGTAAGATCCCTTGAGGAGGGCATGACAACCCACTCTAGTATTCTTGCTTGAAGAATCCCATAGACACAGGAGCCTGGTGGCTACAGTCTATGGGGTCACAAAGAGTTAGACACAATTGAAGCAACTTAGCATGTACACAAACAAGACTTTAGTTTTTCCATTTATAAAGTGAGTTCATGTCACCTTCCTCATAAAATTCCTGTGATGATTGATTGAGCTAATAATATGTGGAAAGTGTAAGTGCTAAAGTCCACGCAAATTGTGTATATATGTAAAGTATATTCCTGGCACATGGTAGGAATCAATAAATACCTATTTTCCTAAAAAACTTAGTAATGCTTTTTGGTGATTCTTTTGACTTGGTATTAACATTGGTCTAAGTTATTATTTTATAACCGGCAGAATGGAACTTACGCTAAAATAGATTTTATGGGTTGGAAATCCAGTGTTTGCGCTGTCAGATGAAGTCTTACGTTGCTCAGGTTGCCTGTGTGCTATAAGGCCTTCTTCCTTCCACACCTGCCCTCCTCTACCCTGTGAACTTTACTGTTTCAGGCCAGCCTTCTAAGGTGGCATTGGGATTCATATTTCTTCCTAGGGAATCAAGTATTTTCCAAACTTTTTTCATTGTCCTCTCTGATATTTGAATATACATTGTGACCATATGTGTGTGTGTTTATAAACCCCACAGACTGACAACATAGTAATATGCTTTATGCATAGATTCAGCATGACCTTGAGGGATGGGATGAGGAGGGAGTTGGGAGGGAGGGGTCAGGATGAGGAACACATGTACACCCATGGCCGATTCATGTAAATGTATGGCAAAAACCACCACAATATTGTAAAGTAATTAGCCTCCAATTAAAATTAAAATATACAGTACAATTAAGTGTAAATAGAAGATATATTTTCTTTATAATCCCAGTGGAGTATCTTGCACAACTCCCACTTTAAAAAAAATTGTCATAAAATACCCATAACACAAAGTATGCCATCTTAATCATCTTTAAATTTATAGGTCAGTTATATTAAGTACACTGTTATTTTTGTGACTGTCACTGCCACCCATCCCTGGAACTGTTATAAAACTGAAACTCTGTATTCATTAAATAATAATCCCCTTAACTTCTTCCCCCAGCCTCTGACGATCACCATTCTACTTGCTGCCTCTGATTTTGACTCCCCTGGTTGCCTCATGTAACTGGAAACACACAGTGTCAGTCTTTTGTGACTAGCTTATTTCACTTGGCATAGTGTGCTCGGGGTTGAATCATGTCTAGCAAGTGCAGAATGTCCTTACTTTTTAAGGCTGAGTCATATTCCATCTCATGTATGTTGCCCATATTGTTTATCCAGTCATCTGTTGATGGATACTTGGGTTGCTTCCATATTGTACCACTCCCACTCTTGAGACTATTGGTGTAACAGGTGTAGCAAAGACGTATGACAGATAAACATAGGATGAGTATAAGAAAAGATGTAAACTGTCTTTGCTAAGGATTCAACACTGTGATTCTCACTCTGGCCTACAGTATAATCTCTTAGCTTTGAGAATTATTTATGCTGGGGCATTCCCACCATGGACTCTGATCTCATTGGTCTGTAATCAGTATTTAAAGCTCTGGTATTGATATTTTTCAAAGCTCTCCAGATAATTCCATCATGCAGACAAGGTTGAGAATCATTGATTACCTTTTAGGAATTTACTCTCTTCATTTATGAAACACCATTGACAATCCTCACTTTATCGAGTGTTTGGTTCAGTAGCTCAGTCGTGTCTGACTCTTTGCAACCCCATGAACCGCAGCACGCGAGGCCTCCCTGTCCATCACCAACTCCCAGAGTTCACCCAAATTCATGTCCATTGAGTTGGTGATGCCATCCAGCTATCTCGTCCTCTGTTGTCTTCTTCTCCTGCCCTCAATCTTTCCCAGCATCTGGGTCTTTTCAGATGAGTCAGCTCTTTGCATCAGGTGGCCAAAGTATTGGAGTTTCAGCTTCAACATCAGTCCTTCCAATGAACACCCAGGACTGATCTCCTTTAGGATGGACTGGTTGGATCACCTTGCAGTCCAAGGGACTCTCAAGAGTCTTCTCCGACACCACAGTTCAAAAGCATCAATTCTTTGGCACTCAGCTTCCTTCACAGTCCAACTCTCACGTCCATACATGACCACTGGAAAAACCATAGCCTTGACTAGACGGACCTTTGTTGGCAAAATAATGTCTCTGCTTTTCAATATGCTGTTTCTGGAGCACTAATTTCTCAGATCCATCTTTTGGACCTCTTTGATAATTGGCATCGTTGTATGTATAAACTACCGCACAATTGCACTCATCTCACATGCTAGCAAAGTAATGCTCAAAAGTCTCCAAGCCATACTTAAACAGTATGTGAACCGTGAACTTCTAGATGTTCAAGTTGAATTTAGGAAAGGCAGAGGAACCAGAGATCAAATTGCCAACATCTGCTGGCTCATCAAAAAAGCAAGAGAGTTCCAGAAAAACATCTACTTCTGCTTTATTGACTATGCCAAAGCCTTTGACTGTGGATCACAATAAACTGTGGAAAATGCAAGAGATGAAAATACCAGACCACCTGTCCTGCCTCCTCAGAAATCTGTATGCAAGTCAAGAAGCAACAGTTAGAACTGGACATGGAACAACAGACTGGTTCTAAACTGGGAAAGGAGTACATCAAGGCTGTATGTTGTCACCCTGCTTATTTAACTTCTATGCAGAGTACATCATGAGAAACACTGGGCTGGATGAAGCACAAGCTGGAATCAAGATTGCCAGGAGAGATGTCAGTAACCTCAGATATGCAGATGATATCACCCTCATGGCAGAAAGAAAAGAACTAAAGAGGCTCTTGATGAAAGTGAAAGAGAGGAGTGAAGAGTTGGCTTAAAATTCGGCATTCAGAAAACTAAGATCATAGCATCTGGTTTTATCACTTCATGGCCAATAGATAGGGAAACAATGGAAACGGTGAGAAACTTTATTTTCTTGGGCTCCAAAATCACTGCAGATGGTGATTGCAGCCATGAAATAAAAGATGCTTGTTCCTTGGAAGAAAACCTATTACCAACCTAGCCAGAATATTAAAAAGGAAAGACTTACTTTACCAACAATGGTCCCTCTAATCAAAGCTATGGTTTTTCCAGTAGTCGTGTATAGATGTGAGAGTTGGACTGTAAAGAAAGCTAAGTGTCAAAAAATTCATGCTTTTGAACTGTGGTGTTGAGTCTCTTGGATAGCAAGGAGATCCAATCAGTCCATCCTAAGGGAAATCTGTCCTGAATATTCATTGGAAGGACTGATGCTGAAGCTGAAACTCCAGTACTTTGGCCACTTGACACAAAGAACTGACCCTTTGGAAAAGACCCTGATAGTGGGAAAAATGGAGGAGGATGGAACGACAGAGGATGAGATGGTCAGATGGCATCACCGACTGGATGGACATGACTTTGAGTAAGCTCTGGGAGTTGGTGATGGACAGGGAAGCCTGGCGTGCTGCAGTCCATGGGGTCGCAGAGTCAGACATGGCTGAGTGACTGAACTGAACTAAACGTGTTCTTTCATTTTCTTCTTTTCTTTTCTACTTGAGCAGACAATCCACTGAAGATCTCTTTGAGGCCAGGATTTGGTCTTCCTGAATACGCAGTGATTATTATCTTTATTGCCGTTGGATTAGAAAGTGCGATGGCACGCTATTTCTTCTGTGAATGTGGCGTGTGACAGCACCCCCACCCCACCCCACCCCCGAGAGCAGATGCATCCCCCTTCAGATGAAGCCCCTGTGACACAGTGGTCACTGCAGCTCAGCATAGCAGAGACCAGGATTCAGTGGGAGGCTTTATAATGTCCATGTGATGCAGGCACTTCTGTGAGTTACGCTAAATCATTTACTAGAGTAATGAGAGGATAAATAAACAAACAGGCATATTAGCAACAAAGTAAATATGTAGCTAGTTTGAAAATCCAACACACTTGGGATGGCTTTGGGGAAAAATTGTACTGTCTAGTCGACTCAAGGGAAATTAAAAACTCCTTCATTTTATTGATTTCCATTAAGCTTATCTGCACACTGTTTTTTGTTTTTTTTTTTATAAAAGCTAAATAATGAAAGGAAAGCCATAATTTTTAGATGCAGAGATTTTGAGTGTGCTTTCTGGAAATGAACCTTTTCTACAGAGAAAAATCCACCTCTAGAAGGCATCTTTCATATCCATTCTGGTGTGCTTCTGTGAAGAGGTGAGAAGAGGAAGCATCTTGTCTGAGCTGAGTGTGACTTTCCTTCTGGCCCAGAGCCCTGGAAAATGCAGGGAAAGGCAAGGCATCATGGTATAGCTACCTCCTTTGAAAATCCAAGCAGGTAAATAATGATCACATGACTCTTAATTCTGTGCAGCGGTAAATGAGGTAGAAAAGGTGGCTTCATTATCAACCTCCTCTCTCTTTTCTGTATTACTGAAAAATCCATTTGCTTCTCATCTGCTATATAAACATTGACAAACCTAGGAAAAGATTTGGACAGGAGAAGAAAACTTCATTTATTTTAGCATTCTTTACAGTAATGTTAATTGTATGTGTACCATGTCTGGCATTTACAAACCAAAAAAATGGATTGTTGGGAGGAATTAAGCTTTAATCATTTATGTTTGAATATAGTGGGTATTGAAATATAAGGACTTTCAGACTTCTCTGGTAGTCCAGCAGTTATGACTCTGTGCTTCTGCTGCAGGGGCACAGATTCAGTCACTCGTTGGGGAACTGAATTCCTACAGTGGAAAGGAAAAGAAATACGGGTTTTCAGCACAAATGCAGTAGGAATATCACCCTTGGGTCAGGTCTGGTTCTGCAACTGTTGGATTGTGTGTGTAGCTATGACACTGCTTTGAAATTCGTGTCAGAATTGGCTTTGAATCATCCTGGGGCACAGTCACTTAGTCATGGTGACCGTTTGTTTCTCGCCCACTATATGAACAGTGTGTTCACATCCAGTATCTCATTCAACTCACAAAATATTCCTGGATATAATAGTTTCCATTTTTTTCAGACATGGAAATTGAAGTTTGGAGAGAGTCATTTTGTCTGATGAATGCTAATGTTTGAATGTAAAGTCTCATTTTACTATAGTGAAAGACCGTAGAACTTGGAATTTGAAGGGACTTTAGACTTTATCCACTCTAATTCCATTCTGTTCCACTCATTCATCTCCATCCAGAGAGATGGTCATTAAGCACTTGCTTAGGATGAATCCACTAGGTTCTTAGCATCACAGAATCATTCTTTTTTCTTCTGTTTTTTCTTAAATTGAAGTATGGTTGATTTACAATGTTATGTTAGTTTCTGGTGTAGAACAAAGTGTTTTGTATTTTTGTGTGTGTGTGTGTGTGTGTGTGTATGTATCTTTTTTCAGGTTCTTTTTGGTAATAGGTTATTACAGGATATTGAATATAGTTCCCCCATGCTATATAATAGATCCTTGTTTATCTATTTTTAACAAACTAAAGTGTTACACATTAACCTCAAATTGCTAATTTATCCCCTGCTTCCTCTTTGATAACCATCAGTTTGGTTTCTGTGTTTGTTGGTTTTGTAAATATATTTGTGCTGGAATCCTTTTTTAGATCCCACGTGTAGGTGATATCATCATATGATATTAGTCTTTCTCTGTCTGATTTACTTGTAGTGTCTAGGTCCATCCTTGTTGCAGTCAGCATGGTTTCATTCTTTTTAATGGCTGAGTGATAGTCCATTATATACATTGATATAGATAGGTAGATGCACACACACACACACCCCTTCTTTATCCATTCCTCTGTTGACATAGTTGTTTCCATGTCTTGGCTTTCGTAAATAATGCTGCTATGAACATTGGGGCACATGTGTCTTTTTGAAATAGAGTTTTCATCTTTTCCAGATATATGCCCAAGAGTAGGATTACTGTATCATAGGGTATCTGTATTTTTAGTTTTTTAAAGAACCTCCATAGTCTTTTTCATTGTGGCTGCACCAATTTACATTCCCACCAACTGTGTAAGAAGGTTCCTTTTTCTCCACACCCTCTCCAACCTTTATTATTTGTAGGCTTTTGAATTGATGGTCATTCTAACTGGTGTGAGATTGATGTCTCATTGTAAGTTTTGATTTGTATATCTCTAATAATTAGGTTATCTTTTAATTTTGTTTATGGTTTCCTTTGCTGTGCAAAAGCTTATAAGTTTAATTAGGTCCCATTTGTTTGTTTTTGCTTTTATTTCATCTTGGGAGGCTCACAGAACCGTTCTTAATAATGAGTTCTAGAACCAGGGGCAGTCACAAACGTAGTGATACATATCTACTAACTTTCCATTTTGTGATCACCAGCCAGAAACACCATGAGAATTCTCATGCCCTAGTTACAAATTGTACGCAGTATGTTCAATCCTTCATTTTGAGAAGTGATGACTATCTTAATTTTAAATACGTTTCAAAGAATCAGTCATTAGAATGGAATGTCAGATCTAAAAAAAAAAAAAGGCCTGTGACATAGACCTTCTTAATCCTTAGGGTACAAATCATTACCTAAAGAAAACAAGGAACAGTAAAATAAAGAACTGACTCAGGATAATTTGTAATCAAACCATCAGAGCTTCCTGCTGATTATTTTATAACTTTAAGAAATTTGCTGAACTGAAGAAGGAAACAGCTTTTTATAATTACATGGCCAAGTTCTGAAGTATGTTTTGTCTCTATCAAATTCCAAATCAGCCTTTTAAACTTTGACAGTAAATCAAATGTCCAAGTAATAAAAAAAATAAATTGCTTATTCTTTTGATCCATATACTTGGTATCTTATTATTTAGCACCTGATACATATACTTGATATCTTATTATTTATTACTAAACTTTTCAAGTTAGTATATTGGCACACTATGAAAAAGAGTTAATATTTTTACCTAATAATTCTCTGAAGAGTAGTAATTTCTTAACGGACACTAATTTAATTTTACTCCTACATTGTGCACAAAAAAGTTTTCTTGGTCATTTTGGCTGACGTGATTCTTGGCTTTGCTTTAAATTATTGATTATGGTTAAAAAGGGGAGGGACTTTCTGATGAGAACAGCACTCTATTTAATAGCCTTTCACAAAAATCAATTTATACCATTCCTGTTTTGCTCCTGTGAAGTACTGAAGTTTAAGAACCCTGGGAAGAATTGTGTCTCCTAAATTTGTCTTTATTGTTTTTCATTATTTCTTCCCTTTCTCTCCTCCATGTTTAGCCAGACAATTTGCAGTGAAGATCTTCTTTTTGAATGGTTTCTTTTGCTCTAAGAGGAATGTGTATGTGAGGAGTTTTTGCTGTTTGGGTGGCTACTTAGTATCAATCATGGGTGATGGATTAATATAATAGATTCGTGATCCAAATGCCCTGGTTCTTGATCTGTTCTCTTAAAGGTATAAGTCAGATCATGCATCGGTGACTTTCAAGCTGGAAGCAGCTCAGTGGTGAATGCACTTTCCTTAGCTGCTGTGTTTTTAGCCCATCCAGACAGGGAGGCATTGATGCCATTTCATGTGGAGCTTCAGCAGTGTGATGTCCAGGCCCAGGTGCATGGGAGAGGTGACTTCATTCTTCTCTACAAAATGGATTCTGCTTGAGCTAATTAACTAAATCCTTATTTATACACAAAACTGTTTGCCTTACTTGAAATGAGGAGCTGATTTGGAGGCATGAGAAGGGTAGGAAGCTGCTGAGAAATGTAACTCAAAAACCTGAAGGATGCTGGTTACAGATCAGCTGAGAGTGGATTGCATTGTCCCAGCAAGAGGTTGTAAGTAATCTCTTATTATCTACAGTATGTTTTTGGTTAAAGTTCGCTTCTGGATTGTTTTGGAACTATTTTTTACTTTATTATTTTGTTGGGTTGGCAGTGAAGGAATCACAAAAAAAAGGAAATTAGCATTTTTGAATTGATGGAGTAGCTTTAAGAGTGGTCTCAAAATAAAGTTCTTAGCTTTCCTATGGTCTGACTGGTAAGGCTTGGAAATTATGATCCATGGAGCCTGAAGGTTTTCAAACAGAACTAGAGTCTTTTAGAAAACTTCTTTTTTCTCCTTCATGTGTCACTAATTTCTCCTCTGGGACAGCCGATTAAATTATCCAAGTAGAAAAAGTCTGTACTCAAGATAATATGAATCAGCAAGTTCATTCCAGCCAGCCCACTAGTGCAGGGCAAAGTAACTTTTTGCCATAATGAAATATCAAATGGATCTGAAGATCATCATTACCCATGATCCACCTCTGAGTTTGACATGTATCTATAAATGCTACTTTGCTCAACTTTCCAGAAATTATTAATGTTCATCATTTGACTCAACTTCACTCTATCTTAAATTAATTAATCTTTTATTGGTTTAATACTTAGAGATATAATGTGGTTAAATTGTATCAGGATGGAAAAAAATATTACTGTAATTTCAGTATATCTGGTAAGAAATCTGCCTTTAATAGTAACAGAAATTGCCATGATTTTTATCTTTTCTTTTATTGTGGTTTGAGTCAATATGTTGAACATGAAATTTACTATAACTAAAATGGATTTTGAAAGATAATGAAATCAATGACCTGAAAAGACCTGTCCTGATATTAGTTATCTTACTGTGGACACTGTGCTGACTGTCAGGTGTATATTTAGATTCTGCAGTCCTTTATGTACCCTCTTGAAAAGTTTTGCTTATCTCCTAAGATAAGTCTTGCTGATATGGATCCTACTTAATTAAACATAGTTTACCACCTGTGGGTTATTTACTTATTTTAAAAAATAATTAAGCAGATAGTTTGAAATTTTAAAAATTTATTAACTGCATAAGTGTTCATTGAAGACAGGGTTAGATAGGGAGACACAAAGTAGACATAAACGTACAATTTAAAATCTTTACCAACTCTGCTACCCAGAGGTAAGGACTATTACGTATTTTATGACTGTCCTTTCAGACTTTGTTCTGTGACACTATCTTTTGATATGTTTATGTATCTGTTTTTTCCCTTCTTAATAAAGATGAAATTGCTGAACAATTACTTGGTAGCTTGCCCCTTACAATTATTATTGCATTAAATATTAGATATATTGATAAATTTTCATGTCAGCAAATATACTTTTACTACATTATTTTTAAAGGCTGCCTGGTAACTTGGGTTGTGTAATGCCATCACCTATTTAAATACTTTCATCATTGGATATTTAGGTTGGTTTTTTTCTGCACTCACTCATTTGACGAATGTTGATTGGTTTTATTCTAGCAGTGGTCTTCAGTAAAATAGAGCCACAGCACTCTTGGTTCCTGTCTTGTGGAACTGATATCTTCACAGAGGAGAGTAGATTGTACTAGCTGTGAAAAGTACTGTGGGGAGAAACTTCTGGTAGCCCTGACTGCAGAGCCAAGGGAAAGGGTGGCCTTGGGGTCCCAGGATGGCCTTCCTGAGGAGATGTTTAACGGAGGTCTGAAGATTGGAAAGGGTTAGCTGTGTCAACAGAGGGAGGCAGTAGATAGGCATGAGTGGGCAGAGAAGCAGAGTCCCGGGGCAGGTGGAGGATGGCAGACTTGTAAAGGCAGCTAGTGTGGCTACAGCCTAGGCAGCAAGGGGTTGATGCCCGGTGAGGTCAGAGAGGTAGGGAGGGGCCAGATTATTGAGTAGTTTTTATTAACAACAGAATGGGAGTCCAGGAGATGGTGACATTGACAGCGTGAAGGTGATATAAGATTTCTGTTTTGAGAGAGTAATTTTGACCATGGTATGAAACTTAGCTATCAGGAGTTTTTGACTTTTATTGTGCTATTGGTAGCTTAGGCTGTTTGGTGATTGCTCAAGGAAAACTCTAATGTTTTAAAATCTATAACATAAAACACAAAGGGTTACAAAGGAGACCAACTGTATTGAAATATAATTGTCAAAATATAATTGTGATGTCATGGTGTATGTGCTTCTGAATGCATTACATAGTCAGATTTAGTGGGGAGTCTAATAGCTACCGCGGTTTCAAAATAATAATGACAGTAAACAATATAGCTAACATTTGTCATGTTATACAAAAATACCTGATTTCTTTTGTTGGCAAAATCACAGCAGTATTTGGAATATTGGTATTCTCCCAATACTATTTAATATCAGCATTCTGCTAATATTAATACTAGCATGGTTTGTTGCTAATGTTCATGACTCATTGAAATGGTAAATTTCAGTCTGAGATGAACGAAAATAAAAATGCAATACTTCTGGAGTCCATGGACCCTAGTTAAGAATGTCAGAGAGGAAGGGTAAAATCTGGAATCCAGTTAGGAGGCAATCACAGAGTCCCAAGTGAGACTGATTGTTTTAGCCTGAAGAAGGTAGCGATTGAGATCTGGAGGGAGGGGAGGAGGTGGATGAAGAGGGGGTAGAGTGATCCACTGTGAGGAAGAGGGATTTGTCCCGAGGAGCCATGAGTGTGTGGCTTCCATAACTGAAGGGATGTGACAGGGAAGGATGGAAGCTGGAGGACTGGGCCTCAACACGGTAACTCGTTCAAAATATCCAAACGACAGTGCCCATTGGGCAGCTCAGGAAGGATCTGGAGTAGGGCCGTAAGTGTGAGAGGAATGTCCCTAGAAATCATAACAGGAGCCCTGGGTCCTGAGGAGGTTGCCTGCAAGTTGACTCAAGAGTACAGAGAAAGGGCCCATGCATCTGCCTTCAAGGCCCAAGGCTGCCCAGGAGGGCAGGAGAAAGTTGAGGAGACTGGGGATATGGGCGCAGAGCAGAACAGAAAGGTGTGGTATCCTGGAAGCCGCTCTTTAAAAGAGTGTTGAGAGACATAAAGAAGTGAAATAAAATGAGAATTGAAAATGCATTTTTCTTTTACCAGTAAGAGGTTATTAATGACTAGAGGAGAGTAATTTTGGAGATGTGATATGAGCAGAATGCAGTTTGATGTAGCGTTAGGAGTGAGTAGGAGGTAAGAACTTGGAGAAAGCCAATGTAGATTCAGGTTCCAAAAGATTCAGACAGTTCTGAAGGCTAGACGTGTAAGTCAGAATTTCCTCTCACACACATTCCTATTCCCCCATCTCTCTTCCCTGGAGGGGAGGGGTGTGTGTGTGTGTTGGGGTGGGAAGAGAACAGGGGGAAAGAGGAGAGCTGTGTTGTAGCTTATTGGTTTTATTTTGTATAAATGAGATAATCTATAAGTGTTTTTCTCCCCTGCATTCCCCTTCAACACACAACATGTATTGGGGGAATAGTGCTACTAAAAACTAACACTTAAGTGGCCCTTACTCTATGTCAGGCTGTGTTCTAAGCACTTTACTTATAAACCTCCCATGAGCCCTATAAGAAGACCACTATTATTATTTGCATTTTACAGTATGAGGAAATTGAGTCCTAGAGAGGTTACAGAATTTTCCTAAGGTCACGTAGCCTGTCTCTTAAAACAAGGAAACAGCAATCCACGGACCACTGCTTGTTACAGCCTTGTTCATGGTCATAAACCTTGTAAGAAGCATTTGTGGAGCTGGGATCAGAATACAGGAAGTCTAGTTCAAGACTCCACGTTCATACAAAGACCTCCTCATTCTGCTGCATAATAATCTCAAATTTAGGTACATTACATTTATTTTATTGTTCCTTATTGCCAGGCCTTAGGTTTGTTCTTGTTTCCCTCATAACAAACTAGTCTTCTATGAATACTCTTACGCATCTCATGAATATGTGCAAGTATTTTTCTAGAGGAGTTATTCAGATAAAGAATTTTTGACAGATACCGCTGCCAAGAAAGTTTGCTGTTGTAAACAAAGCTGTGACAAACAGTGGGTTCCCAAATCTGTTTCCTTGTGTGTGAGTCTCAGCAAGAATATTAAATATGGTATTCATCATGATGGTAGTGTCTTTAAAAGAAATCTATTAAAATATATTTTATTATTAATTTATTCTATTCCTCATAATATGAATGCTGCAGTATATTAACATGTCTACGAGAAACTATTCCTTCTACCACACACACAAAAAAAAAAAGGAGAAGGAAGAAGCAGCAACATTCAATTCCCAGCTTCCTCTGGGCAGATTTTCTCTGCCTCTTTGCTACTTGTTAGCTGTCATTTCACCTCTTCAGGCTCCAGGGGACTGGACAGTATATAACCCTTCACTCACTCTGCAGTGACCCACATGAACGTATAGCCTGCAGTGTTAGAATAGAGCGAGATGCCCTTGAGTAGGGATGTCAGGAAACACTACCTCCTTGACCCACACCTGTTGCTCAGCCCTCGACTTCCTTGGTGGAACAGTTCATTTGAGCAGTGACCATATACCCTCTTCCAAAACCCTTAATTCCATGCTTGATTCTACCGAATCTATTTTGCCCTCCATTCTCTCATCTTAAAGTAGGCCTTTAAGATCCCTGAAAGGAAAAGACAGCTTTGAATTTGCCCAAAGATACCTGATTCTAGGCTCAGTGACTTGAACTTTTACTTAAAAAAAATTTTTTTTGGCCACACCACGCAGCATATGGGATCTTAGTTCTCTGACCAGGGATCGAACCTAATCCCTTGGCAGTGAAAGCACCAAGTCCTAACTGCTGTACCCCAGGGAATTCCCTGAACTTTTATTTTTGTTGTTGTTTGTCACTCAGTCATATCTGATTCTGCGACCCCACGGACTTCAGCGTGCCAGCCATCCCTGTCCTTCACCATCTCCTGGATCTTGCTCAAACTCATGTCCATTGAGTTGGTGATGCCATCCAACCATCTCATCCTCTGTGGTCCCTTTCTCTTCCTGCTTCAGTCTTTCCCAGCATCAGGGTCTTTTCTAAAGAACTGGCTCTACTCATCTGGTGGCCAGAGTATTGGAGCTTCAGCATCAGTCCTTCCAATGAATATTCAGGATTGATTTCCTTTAGGATTGACTGATTTGATCTCCTTGCAGACCAAGGCACTCTCAAGAGTCTTCTCCAACACTACAGTTCAAAAGCATCAATTCTTCGGTGCTCAGTCTTCTTTATGGTCCAACTCTGGCCATCTTGAGATGGGCAGGCTTCCCAGGTGGTCGGCCCCCCTGTAGGTTTCCTGCTTGATCACTGTCCTAGCACAGCTGGGAAAGACCTCCTGTGTGTGTGATTCATGGAGACTGATGAGCCATCAATTTTCCAGCCTCAGCCAGGGATCCCGTGCACTGGTCGTTCTGCACTGCTGCCTTCTTTTGCCTCCAAGGATCAAGACCAAGTTATGAATCTGTGGACTAGGCCACCCCCAGCATATTAACCAGATGCTTGTCGAGCCAGGGTTTTCTTTGGATCAGTTCATTAACCAGTGAATTCACCAGCGGTGTTGCAAAATAAGAATGCCTTTTTTCCCTTTTCTTACAAGAGACCTCATGATTCAGGGATCACAACATCAACAGTATGCAGGATTCGGGATTTGGACTCTGACTTAGTGACATTGTACTAAGTCAGCTGTAGCTGTTCTGTTTATTACTGAGACAAATAATATTTACCTACCTTCTAGAATAAGTTAAGTAGCTCAGTCGTGTACTACTCTTTGCCACCCCATGGACTGTAGCCCACGTGGCTCCTCCGTCCCTGGGATTCTCCAGGCAAGAATACTGGAGTGGGGTGCCATTTCCTTCTCCAGGCTCCTCCTCCATCCATGGGATTCTACAGGCAAAAATACTGGAGTGGGTTGCCATTTCCGGGAAGAGAGTATTTGTGAAATGTTTATTAGTTCCTGATATCTAAGATTTACAGAAATGTGTGTTTCATTCTCTTTTGGGCTTAACAGAAATGAATTTTCTCACAGTTTCGCGGGCTGAGAGTCCAAGGTCAAGCTGGCGGGAGAGTTGATCTCCTCTGAAGTCTGTCTCCTTCACTGTAAATAGCCACCCTCTTGCTTCCTTCTCTTATAGTCTTTCTGCTGTCCATGCACCCCTGGTATCCTTCTTCTCATAAGGACACCACTCCTATTGGGTTAGGGCTCACCCTAACACCCTCATATAACCTTAATTACTTCTTTGAAGGCTCCATCTCTATATCCAGTCACATTCTAAGGAACTGGGGGTTAGGATTTTAACATAATGTTGAAATGCTGTCCTAATGAAGGAATACATATAATCCACAACAATAGCTTGTGATTAGTTGGTGATTGAGCGAGCGTGGGGGTTATCTTAAGGCAGGCTCTGCTTTTCTGCATGCTCTGCACCTGAGGAAGGGTAGTCCCAAGCCTACACGTGACTGTTGCAACAGAAGTACTGCGGGGACCGCACCTGGAGAGAGCAGGGACAGCCTGCCCACATCATCGTGGTAGACTCGTTGTCTGCAGGGAGCAGACACCACGCCTAAAACCAGAATGGACACTCATTGTTCGGGGCTAATGGGTGGTTGGAAGGTAAAGTTCAATGAAGAACCTTCCTCCCAAGCCATTCCAGTGATGACTCAGTGTACTGTCCAAATTTGCACCAGCTATACCATGCTAACTAATCACAGATCTTGGTGAATTGGAATTTTTCCCCTAATGTGTTTACATATTTCTGTCACTACAGAGTCATTTTATCTTCAGTGCTTAATTATCTCTACTAATTGGGGAGAATATTAATGTGGAAAACACAGGGACATTGCATTTCCAGCTTCCTGTCTGTGTTAGTAGATTTTACATTCTCGATTTTAATTTTAGCTCTCCTCCTTGCTAACCATGCCTCTGTAAACAAGTTGCTTGGGCTTGTGTTCCTCATCTATAAATGGATGGAAATAACCATCCATTAGATCCACGTTAGATTGCTGGCTTGCAGAATGACTGTGCAAGACTCAGCATGTTGAAGTATATGTTCCCTGGATCCTTCCCTCTAGAGATTCCAGTTCTTGGCTCTTTGGGGCCCGAGAGTCTCCATGTTGGCAAATATCCTTAAGTGAATCTGACATGGGTGGTTCTCCCATCCCGCTTTAGGAACCTGAGATTTCTCTTAATTGAGAAAAAAGACTGGGAGCCGGAATAGACTTGAGAAAAAGTCCTAGTTTAAGAACTAGTAAATTTTGGATACTTCTTGCTGCCTTTTTGGTCCTTATCCCAAAGCTGCACAATTTAAAGTTTTATTCTGTGCCCATATGCAGCTGTCAAGCTATGAGACTGTAAATACTGTCTACTAGATTGCACAAAATGGAGAAGGGATCTAACTTTAGGACTGTACTTTCTACAGTTTTTGAAACTGTACCAAACCTTCCCCTCTACAGTGTCACATATCTTTGAACTGAATGGTCATACTTTATTGGACACTCACTGGCTCTGCTTATCCATTTGTGGGCCACATGTGGACCTTCTTCCTTTTATCTCATGTCCACAGTGGAATGGCTACTGCTCTTTCAGGCCAAGGTTATACAAAACTCAATGAATCCAAAATGGATTCAGAAGAAAAAAGTCGTGAGGAAGCAGACAGTGCTTTCCAGGAAAATGTGCACTGGAAAGCCCTGGAAGAGGTCCACTTGACGGTAAAATGGAGAAACCTTCTAGTTTTGTTCCCCAAAGTCTCGTGAAAGTCGTTCATTCGTGTCCAACTCTGCAACCCCATGGACTGTAGTCCATGGAATTCTCCGGGCCAGATTACTGGAGTGGGTAGCCTTTCCCTTCTCCAGGGGATCCTCCCAACCCAGGGATCAAACCCAGGTCTCCCGCATTGCAGGTGGATTCTTTACCAGCTGAGCCACAAGAGAAGCCCAGAAATATTGGAGTGGATAGCCTATCCCTTGCCCAGCAGATCTTCCACACCCAGGAATTGCACTAGGGTCTCCTGCATTTCCCTCATTGCAGGTAGATTCTTTACCAACTGAGCTAACAGGAAGCCCTCCCCAAAGTCTATGTGTCCTATATTAGTTTTCTATTTGTTGACTAACAGATGCTCACAAGCATCTGCAGGTCCTGTGGGTCTGGATTATGAGTATGGGTTAGCTGGGTCTTCTGCTAAGAGCCTCACAGGCTGAAGCCAAGGTGGCAACCAGGGCGGCAGTCTCATCTGAGGCTTGGGGTCCTTTTCTAAGCTCACTGATTGCTGGCAGAGTTCATTCCCTTGTAGTTGTATGACCAACATGTTTGTTTTCTTGCCAGCTCTTGGCCAGGACTACTCTCAGCTCTGGAGACTGTACTTAGGTCCTTGCCATGTGGTCCCCTCCTTTTACACATGGCAGCTTGCTTTTTCAAGGCTGGTTTGCTGCTGCTTGTCTCCTTTAAGAGCTCACCTGGTTAGGTAAGACCCATCCAGGATAATCTCCCTTTCAAAGAGTAAAAAAGCTGTCTTGAAACTCAACATGAAAAAAACTAAGATCATGTCTTTTAGTCTCCCTTTCAAAGAGTGAAAAAGCTGTCTTGAAACTCAACATGAAAAAAACTAAGATCATGTCATTTAGTCCCATCACTTCATGGCAAATAGAAGGGGGGAAAGTGGAAACAATGACAGATTTTATTTTCTTGGGCTCCAAAATCACTGTGGATAGTGACTGTAGCCATGAAATTAAGCGACTCTTTCTCCTTAGAAGGAAAGCTACAACAAACCTAGATAGCATATTAGAAAGCAGAGACGTCACTTTGCCAAAAGGTCTGTATTGTCAGAGCCATGGCTTTTCCAGTAGTCACATACAAATATGAGAGTTGGACCATAAAGAAGGCTGAGCACTGAAGAATTGATGCTTTCAAATTGGGGTGCTGGAGAAGGCTCTTGAGAGTCCCTTGGACAGCAAGGAGATCAAACCAGTCAGTCCTAAAGGAAATCAAGCCTGAATATTCATTGGAAGGACTGATGCTAAAGCTCCAATACTTTGGCCCCTGATACGGAGAAGAGCCGACTCATTGGAAAAAACCCTGATGCAGGGAAAGATTGAAGGCAAAAAGAGAAGGGCGTAGCAGAGGATGAGATGGTTAGCTAGCATCACTGACAAGATGGTCATGAATCTGAGCAAACTACAGGAGATAGTGGAGGACAGAGGAGCCTGACATGCTGCAATTCATGGAGTTGCAAAGTGTCAGACATGACTGAGCAACTGAAAAACAACAAGGTTAACTGATTAGGGATCTTAATTAAATCTACAGAATCCTTCACCTTACAATGTATCCTAATCACAGAAGTGATTAACCTGTCCTGTTTCTCAGTCTTGCCCATTCTCAGGGGAGGGAACTGTCCAAAGCATGTATTTAAGGAGGCCGGAATCTTGGAACCATCCTGGAAATCTGCCTACCACACGTCCAAAGATTGTTTATTGTATGTTGGGCATCAAATCTTGACTGTTAATTGGCTAGAAACTCTGTAACAGTATTAATTTCTAGAAATCTCTAGGCATATAGATTCTGATGTGCAACTTTTGGGGAAATGTTAAGCAGAATAAAATATCTAGCCTTTCCTTTCCAAATTTAAAATCAGAGAGTGTTAGAAAACCATGGAGCTCACTCATCTAGTTATCTGAACTTGTACTGATGAGAAAACAGTCTCCGTGGAAACAGCTTGCCAAGGTCATGGAGTAGAGGAAAGAGGGGCGTCTCCTGGCTCTTTGTGTCTTTTCTTTTCATGCGTGTGTCTGAATTTTTCTAAAGGATAAGCTTCAAGTACTCTTTAGTCAGGAATGCATTGACTTTAATAAACGGTTTTCCTCGTTCCCCATTACTATCTTGAATTTGAACATTTTTCTTCTAATGTGTTTATGAATTAGTTACTAAATGAAAGAGAATCTTGGATAAAATGAGCTTTTGGTTGGTTGTTTGTATTTGTGTCATCTTCATAATTTTCATGATGACTCATACAGTCAAGGAATTATAGAGCTGAGGTTGGGGAGAGGAACCAGAGAAAGCTTTTATGAGTCAACTGCCTCACCAAAAAACTCTTTAACTGTGCTGGACAGTTGGATTGATATGCATTAAGTAATTTTCCATGCTTTTTCCCCATTTTTAGTGGTACTAAACAATTAAAAACAATCTGTTTAAGTATAAAGATGTTTGAATATTTTCTCCATTTCTTCTTCTGTAGTAGAATCTTACCACTGACAAGGCAGTGTTCCTGTGTAGTGGTCTGTATTCAAGCTTCCTTTCCAGACTGCCCACTGCTAAGTAACCTCACAGGTGGATAGACTCACAATTAGCTTGAAAAGTAACTGTTACCAAATCAGCTGGGTTTTGTCCCAGCACCGAGATGGTGGATGTGCTGACAAGAAGCAGAATGTCCTTCCCTAGTGGGTAGGGCTTAGCCCAGCCTCCGAGCTGCCTGATTCGGAGTGAAGCATTGGACTAATTGCCACTTTGGGTTGGAGCATACATCTTTGGCTGTTGCCAAGGAATATTGGTGGGCAAAATCTCCCAAACAGAAAACAGGCTGTTTCTGAGTCCCATCTCTTGCATCTTCATATGTATCAGCACTTGGTTATGGACACTCACAAAGACATCTGTAACCTTCACATGAGAATGGCTGAATCGTTTTATCAAAGCTTCTCCTCTGAAGCCTCTTATCCTCGACCACACCCTGCTGGGCCTGGGTTTGTGTTTCACTCTCCACCTTATGTGAAACCTTAGTTTTGAGATTTGTTAAATCTCCACTGGAAAGAAGGTTCTTTGAGGTCAGGGACAGTGTCTCCAGTGTCTTCCTGGCAGTTTTCTTTCTGTCTGTCACAGACTGTAGTAATTCCTAGTCTGTGGGCCTCAGACCTCTGAGAACAAGGAGCCATTTCAGAGGCTCCGTTTCCATGTGTACCGAGTATATATTTATATCTGTGGGACTCATTTTCAAATGTATTTAGATGCTCTTGAGACAAATAAAACACAAATTTCATTAAAGGTACACTGACTTCGTTATAATTTGGGTCTTTTCCCAATGAGTACTTAGTAAGAATACAAGACACCCTCCTGCTGGCATGTGGAGAGCCACTGCCTTTCAGCATCTAGTAAAGTGCTTTGCATTATGAGATATTTGAGATATTTTCTTATTGTAAGTCTTCTGGCATGTTTCATCTGTGAGGTGTGTAAAGAAAACTTACAGAGGTTCTCCTTTGTAGCACAAATAAAATGTTCAGTTCTTTAATTCTGTGATGAATATCTGATTAATATTAATCCACACCCCTAGACTTGAAAGTATGTGATGCCAGCCCGTGTCTCTCT
>SJYC01089671.1:0-28039 GCA_006408675.1 Madoqua kirkii | reverse complement strand
AAAAAGCTGTCTTGAAACTCAACATGAAAAAAACTAAGATCATGTCTTTTAGTCTCCCTTTCAAAGAGTGAAAAAGCTGTCTTGAAACTCAACATGAAAAAAACTAAGATCATGTCATTTAGTCCCATCACTTCATGGCAAATAGAAGGGGGGAAAGTGGAAACAATGACAGATTTTATTTTCTTGGGCTCCAAAATCACTGTGGATAGTGACTGTAGCCATGAAATTAAGCGACTCTTTCTCCTTAGAAGGAAAGCTACGACAAACCTAGATAGCATATTAGAAAGCAGAGACGTCACTTTGCCAAAAGGTCTGTATTGTCAGAGCCATGGCTTTTCCAGTAGTCACATACAAATATGAGAGTTGGACCATAAAGAAGGCTGAGCACTGAAGAATTGATGCTTTCAAATTGGGGTGCTGGAGAAGGCTCTTGAGAGTCCCTTGGACAGCAAGGAGATCAAACCAGTCAGTCTTAAAGGAAATCAAGCCTGAATATTCATTGGAAGGACTGATGCTAAAGCTCCAATACTTTGGCCCCTGATACGGAGAAGAGCCGACTCATTGGAAAAAACCCTGATGCAGGGAAAGATTGAAGGCAAAAAGAGAAGGGCGTAGCAGAGGATGAGATGGTTAGCTAGCATCACTGACAAGATGGTCATGAATCTGAGCAAACTACAGGAGATAGTGGAGGACAGAGGAGCCTGACATGCTGCAATTCATGGAGTTGCAAAGTGTCAGACATGACTGAGCAACTGAAAAACAACAAGGTTAACTGATTAGGGATCTTAATTAAATCTACAGAATCCTTCACCTTACAATGTATCCTAATCACAGAAGTGATTAACCTGTCCTGTTTCTCAGTCTTGCCATTCTCAGGGGAGGGAACTGTCCAAAGCATGTATTTAAGGAGGCCGGAATCTTGGAACCATCCTGGAAATCTGCCTACCACACGTCCAAAGATTGTTTATTGTATGTTGGGCATCAAATCTTGACTGTTAATTGGCTAGAAACTCTGTAACAGTATTAATTTCTAGAAATCTCTAGGCATATAGATTCTGATGTGCAACTTTTGGGGAAATGTTAAGCAGAATAAAATATCTAGCCTTTCCTTTCCAAATTTAAAATCAGAGAGTGTTAGAAAACCATGGAGCTCACTCATCTAGTTATCTGAACTTGTACTGATGAGAAAACAGTCTCCGTGGAAACAGCTTGCCAAGGTCATGGAGTAGAGGAAAGAGGGGCGTCTCCTGGCTCTTTGTGTCTTTTCTTTTCATGCGTGTCTCTGAATTTTTCTAAAGGATAAGCTTCAAGTACTCTTTAGTCAGGAATGCATTGACTTTAATAAACGGTTTTCCTCGTTCCCCATTACTATCTTGAATTTGAACATTTTTCTTCTAATGTGTTTATGAATTAGTTACTAAATGAAAGAGAATCTTGGATAAAATGAGCTTTTGGTTGGTTGTTTGTATTTGTGTCATCTTCATAATTTTCATGATGACTCATACAGTCAAGGAATTATAGAGCTGAGGTTGGGGAGAGGAACCAGAGAAAGCTTTTATGAGTCAACTGCCTCACCAAAAAACTCTTTAACTGTGCTGGACAGTTGGATTGATATGCATTAAGTAATTTTCCATGCTTTTTCCCCATTTTTAGTGGTACTAAACAATTAAAAACAATCTGTTTAAGTATAAAGATGTTTGAATATTTTCTCCATTTCTTCTTCTGTAGTAGAATCTTACCACTGACAAGGCAGTGTTCCTGTGTAGTGGTCTGTATTCAAGCTTCCTTTCCAGACTGCCCACTGCTAAGTAACCTCACAGGTGGATAGACTCACAATTAGCTTGAAAAGTAACTGTTACCAAATCAGCTGGGTTTTGTCCCAGCACCGAGATGGTGGATGTGCTGACAAGAAGCAGAATGTCCTTCCCTAGTGGGTAGGGCTTAGCCCCCCCTCCGAGCTGCCTGATTCGGAGTGAAGCATTGGACTAATTGCCACTTTGGGTTGGAGCATACATCTTTGGCTGTTGCCAAGGAATATTGGTGGGCAAAATCTCCCAAACAGAAAACAGGCTGTTTCTGAGTCCCATCTCTTGCATCTTCATATGTATCAGCACTTGGTTATGGACACTCACAAAGACATCTGTAACCTTCACATGAGAATGGCTGAATCGTTTTATCAAAGCTTCTCCTCTGAAGCCTCTTATCCTCGACCACACCCTGCTGGGCCTGGGTTTGTGTTTCACTCTCCACCTTATGTGAAACCTTAGTTTTGAGATTTGTTAAATCTCCACTGGAAAGAAGGTTCTTTGAGGTCAGGGACAGTGTCTCCAGTGTCTTCCTGGCAGTTTTCTTTCTGTCTGTCACAGACTGTAGTAATTCCTAGTCTGTGGGCCTCAGACCTCTGAGAACAAGGAGCCATTTCAGAGGCTCCGTTTCCATGTGTACCGAGTATATATTTATATCTGTGGGACTCATTTTCAAATGTATTTAGATGCTCTTGAGACAAATAAAACACAAATTTCATTAAAGGTACACTGACTTCGTTATAATTTGGGTCTTTTCCCAATGAGTACTTAGTAAGAATACAAGACACCCTTCTGCTGGCATGTGGAGAGCCACTGCCTTTCAGCATCTAGTAAAGTGCTTTGCATTATGAGATATTTGAGATATTTTCTTATTGTAAGTCTTCTGGCATGTTTCATCTGTGAGGTGTGTAAAGAAAACTTACAGAGGTTCTCCTTTGTAGCACAAATAAAATGTTCAGTTCTTTAATTCTGTGATGAATATCTGATTAATATTAATCCACACCCCTAGACTTGAAAGTATGTGATGCCAGCCCGTGTCTCTCTATGACCCACTGCCTAGCAGAATGACCCTCACATGGTAGGTTCAATACATATGTTAGTGGTCAGAGGCTTTGTGACCACAACTGGTAAGTGGTTTTAGGACCACTCTTTAATATGGGGCACTTTGGAATTCCTATAGTAAGTAATGTGATCCTCAAAGGTATGCAGTCTCTGAATCAAAGGATTTAGAGAAATACCTATTAAAATAGCTAATTTTAATATTAAAATGTCTGCCACCTGGTGTCAGATGAAGCATTAACACCTTGGTTAATTCTCATACCTAGTGAGTCCCATTAATGTTATTATTACAGTAAATTGTACATTTCACATAAAATAAGCACCATCCTGAAATTCTGTCTGATTTGCTACTGTGAAGCTAGAATTTTGGATTTGTGTTCAATATTGTTGACTTTTTTCAGATGTAAAAAATAATTTGGAATTAAAGTCTAAATGTAGTAAATTTTCTGTATACTGTTAACTCTGTAGCACTGAATTTTATAGAAGAGAGAAAACAATATTTATGTGAAGCAAAATTAGCCGAAACATTGTTACTATTTCATGAGTTTGCATAGACCTTATTACTGTTGATAGTTTTCCTAATTTGTCCAGAAGAAGGTGTAAAAATTCATAAAAAATGAAGACCCCAAAATTAAAATCTTGGAGTAACTTAAATTTGCTGTATGTGCTTGTGAAGCTAGAATTTTGGATTTGTGTTCAATTTGGATTTGTGTTCAATTTGTTGACTTTTTTCAGATGTAAAAAATAATTTGGAATTAAAGTCTAAATGTAGTAAATTTTCTGTATACTGTTAACTCTGTAGCACTGAATTTTATAGAAGAGAGAAAACAACAATATTTATGTGAAGCAAAATTAGCCGAAACATTGTTACTATTTCATGAGTTTGCATAGACCTTATTACTGTTGATAGTTTTCCTAATTTGTCCAGAAGAAGGTGTAAAAATTCATAAAAAATGAAGACCCCAAAATTAAAATCTTGGAGTAACTTAAATTTGCTGTATGTGCTTAGTTTCTCAGTCATGTCTGATTCTCTGCGACCCCATGGACTGTAGCCCGTCAGGCACCTCTGTCCATGGGGATTCTCCAGGCAAGAATCCTGGAGTGGGTTGCCATGCCCTCCTCCAGGGGATCTTTGCAACCCAGGGGTTGAACCCAGGTCTCCCGCTTTGCAGGCGGATTCTTTACTGTCTGAGCCAGGGAAGCCCAGATAGAAGAGAATCCACCTGCAACTTAAATTTACTGATTTGGATTAAACAGAAAAGCAGATATTTATCAGATTCCCTTGAATAAGTGAAGAATGTCTGTCTGTTTTATAAAGAAAGAGGCTGGAAAGTAGGGTTTCTTTCTTTTCTTACTGCATTCAAACCTCTTGGTTAACTGAAAGTTGTTTCTGTGCACTATACAAGATACCTTACGGCATAATACCCTTCCTTATGGGCCAGCCATAAGATTATATGAGATAAAGTGTATGGTGCCTGGAGTAGTAGTAGTTGTTGTTTAGTTGCTAAGTCATGTCTGACTCCTTTGAGACCCCTTGGGCCGTAGGCTGCCAGGCTCTCTGTCCATGGGATTTCCCCAGCAAGAATACTGGAGTGGGTTGCCATTTCCTTCTCCAGGAGATCTTCCTGTCCTAGAGATCTCACCTGTGTCTCCTGCTTGGCTGATAGATTTTTTACCACTGAGCCACCAGGGAAGCCTGGAGTAGCAAGAAGTCATAAATGTTAAAAGATGAATATACTTATTAACAGCATGTAGTGTATACCAAATATTGTACAAGATGCTAAAGATACACCATTAGATCCATCTACTCCATTTATAGCCTCAAGGAGCTGAAATTCCATTGCATGAATCAGACAATAATAAAACCATGTAATTAGAATTAGTTGTGATTATTGCTCCTTGTAGGAAACCACCCTAGTGGAGAGGTATAGGAGCAGGACTACATCAGTGATGAGAAGCTGAAACAAGGGCAGAAGCCTGTTGAGAAGTCACAAATAGAGGCTCCATTCTCTCTATACTGAACTACTTTCATTTCACTAATATTAAGAATATCCAGGTGCTTGCTCCAAGCCTATTTACTCTAATTTAGACACATTTCTCATATGGCTTTGTAATAGACAAGGGGTCAGATTTAATGGGTTAGAAGGGAGCTGGGAGGTGGAAAGAAGGATCAAGGGAAAAAAGAAGCTGACAGAGCCATGCTTTCTAATATTAGCAAGGGGATAGCTCAGCAATGGGGCTGGTTGGGGAAGTAGGAACCCAGAACAAATCTTCAGTGCTCACAGAGCATGTTGAATAGTAGGGATACAGGTAAAATGTTTAGTGCCTCTCATTGTAGTAGGTGACATTTGGAGTAATGGCCTTGAGTCACCAAAAACAGGTATAAGTATGCTTGGGTACAAGATGAAAGCAGAGAAATGTGCAGTGAACACAACAGCCTCAGCACTGGTGTATGAGGTTGTTTTGGCTTCACTGGGATGTGAGCTCCTAGAAGGCAGTGACCATGGCTCATTCATATCTGTTTTGTCAGAATTTATCTTAGGGTCCAGCCCAAAGGCATGAGTTGTTCAATAAATGTTCCCTGATTGTATTAAAGAGGGTTACTTCTCTAGACAGATCTTCGTGGAGATGTTAGAATTAGGTATGTCTAAAGCTAGATGTTGTAATACATACAAAAGCTTTAGCATAGTCAAGAAGCGGAAGTAGTTTTTTGGTTTGTTTTTTTTTAATTCTCTCACTTTTTCTATGACCCAATGGATGTTGGCAATTTGATCTCTGATTCCTCTGCCTTTTCTAAATCTAGCTTCAACATCTGGGAGTTCTTGGTTCACATACTGTTGAAGTCTGGCTTGGGGAATTTTGAGCATTACTTTGCTAGCACATGAAATGAATGCAGTCGTGTGGTAGTTCAAGCATTCTTTGGTACTGCCCTTCTTTGGGATTGGAATGAAAATTGACCTTTCAGACCACCTTACCTGCCTCCTGCAAAACCTGTATGCAGGTCAAGAAGCAACAGTTAGAACCAGACATGGAACGGAACAGTTAGAACAGACTGTTTCAAAATTAGGAAAGGAGTACATCAAGGCTGTATATTGTCATCCTGCTTATTTAACGTATATGCAGAGTACATCATGCAAAATGCCAAGCTGGATGAAGCACAAGCTGTAGTCAAGATTGCCAGAAGTATCAACAACCTCAGATATGCAGATGACACCACCCTTAGGGGGGAAAGCAAAGCAGAACTAAAGGGCCTCTTGATGAAAGTGAGAGAGTGAAAAAGTTGGCTTAAAACTCAACATTCAGAAAACTAAGATCATGTCCTCCAGTCCCATCACTTCATGGGAAATAGATGAGGAAACAGTGGAAATAGTGGCAGACTTTATTTTGGGGGGCCCCAGAATCACTGCAGATGGTAACTGAAGCCATGAAATTAAAAGATGCTTGCTTCTTGAAAGAAAAACTATGACCAACCTGGACAGCATATTAAAAACCAGAGACATCACTTTGCCAACAAAGGTCCATCTAGTCAAGGCTATGGGTTTTCCAGTGGTCATGTTTGGATGTGAGAATTGGACTATAAAGAAGGCTGAGCACTGAAGAATTGATGCTTTTGAATTGTGGTGTTGGAGAAGACTCTTGAGAGTCCCTTGAACTGCAAGGAGATCAAATTAGTCAGTCCTAAAGGAAATCAGTCCTGAATCTTCATTGGGAGGACTGATGTTGAAGCTCCAATACTTTGACCACCTGATGTGAAGAGCTGACTCATTGGAAAAGACACTGTTGCTGGGAAAGATTGAAGACAGGAGGAGAAGGGGATGACAGAGGATGAGATAGCTGGATGACATTACCGACTCAATGTATATGAGTTTGAGCAAGCTCCAGGAGATGTTGAAGGACAGGGAAGCCTGGCATGCTGCAGTCCATGGGGTCTCAAAGAGTTGGACATCACTGAGCGACTGAACAATAGCAAAGCTAGGTGTACAGGCAAACTGTAAGCTCAGCACCCCTCCTTAGAATGCTCTAACAGGGAGGAAATAGTTATGCAACTCTTAGGCTCTGTTAACATGGTGATTTTAGCCATAATAAAACCACAATTCTGTTTTTAAATAGCTGTTACATGCCGTTCATTTACCAGTTTACTGTTTTGTTGGGTCTGTGAAGGCACACAGTGATTGCACCTTCTGTGAGCACAGCCCTGGGCTAGGTCCTGTGGGGCAGATTGATGAGATTTCTTCCTGCCCTCCAACAATTCTGGGTATGGAAGATACCACTAATACATTATATATTGTTGTGGGTTGAATTGTGTCCTCCAAAAAGATATGTTGAAGTCCTAACACTTTGTACATTTGAGTGTGATTCTGTTTGGGAATAGGGTCCTTGCAGAGGTCGTCAAACCTGCCCTTCTAGGAAGAGGAGAATTTGGATACAGACACCCAGGGATAGGACCACATGAAGACACATACCACATAGATGCAGGAAGAAGATGGCCTTATGAGGATGGAGGCAGAGATCGGAGTGATGCTGCTGCAAACCGAGGGACATCTGCGGCTGGGAGAAGCTGGATGAAGTTGGTCCAGATTCTCCCCTAGAGGCTTGGCTTGGGAGCATGGCTCCCTAAATACCTTGATTTTTGAATTTCAAGACTCCCAAGACTGTAAAACAAGTTTCTGTTGTCATAAGTCATTCACCTTATGGTACTTTGTTATAGCACCCCTAGGAAAGGAATGCAATTATAATCATTTCTCTGTGAATCAGGGTTCTAGATGGAAACAGCTGATCTCTTCAGTGGAGTAACTGAGGAGAGTTTAAAAGGAGGCAGTGTTTACAGAGGTTGGGGCAAGATTAAGAATTTCCAAGGGTTGGGGAAGCCTTCTGAAGTTGGCAGCCAGGTTCTCATCAGCATATCCAGGTTGAATAGGCCAAGTGGAAGGAAGGCCCTTGAAATCCAGGCAGAGCTACATTTGCAGCTCTGAGCGTAGGAGAATGGTGGTGTTAAAACTGCACAACTCAGATGAACTTGAAGCCACAGGCCAGGACTCAGACCTGGCCAAAACCCAGATTGGGGGCTTGAACCCACTGTCTTTTAATTGAGATGATACACCTGGTCTCAGGACTTAATGAAGCTCAGGTTCTTTATGTCTTGTCACAGAAAGAATTTAATGAGAGACAAAATGATAGGTGAGAAGTGTATTTATTAGAGAGGTACGCAGTCTCAGAAGGCGAGAGTGGCCCCAGGGTATGGGGTCCTCCCAGAAAGTGAGAATGGCTGTGGGAGGAACACACTTCCAGAGTGTGGGCTGTCACAGAAGGTGAAAAGCCCTAAAATATGGAACGGTTAGTTTTTATGGGCTGGGTAATTTCACGTGCCAACAAGTGGGAGGATTTGGGGGAAAGGGCAGTGATTGCTAAGAATTGGGCCACTGCCCGCTTTTTGACCTTTCATAGTTGGCTTTGGAGCTGTCATGGCACGTGTATGTGTGTGTGTGTGTGTGTGTGTGTGTGTGTGTGTGTGCTGATGTGTTACAGTGAGCATATGATGAGGCTTGACATCTACTGAAAGTCAAATCTTCCACCATCCTAAGGCATAGTTGGTGTCCAAGATGTCTTGTCACAGGAAGAGTTTAATGAGAGACAAAATGATAGGTAAGAAGTGGATTTATTTAGAGAGGTACGCATTCCATAGACAGAATGCAGTCTCAGGAGGCGAGAGTGGCCCCAGGGTATGGGGTCCTTTCAGAAAGTGAGAATGGCTATGGGAGGATTTTTTTTTTTTTATCGTACGCTTAATGCCTGTGTTGTTTTAAAGTTTGCACCCTGCCTTCTTCCTCCTGTTTCAGCCTGACTGCTCTTGCAGAGAGGGAGCTGGGGAATATATACTCAGACCTCTTTGTCCTCCCACACTCCTATCACCTGCTAGGCTTTTCATTGCCAAATCTACAAAGGGTCTGTCTAGCTCTTAGTGCCCAGGGCAGAGTGGAAAGAGTGGCTAGGAGATCTAGCAGGGGAACTAGAGGCTATCTCACACATTTGGGATAAGGGGTATGTGTCATTCAAAGGTATCTCTTCTCTGTGAGAAAGAAAGAATTTAATGTCTAAGGCAGCATGTGCATATCACTGGTTCTTAACAAACACTGCAATTTCCAGTATAGGCTACCCAGAATTGTTTATTTGGAAGTATAAGGTTTAAGGTGGTGGAATTCATTCAACAAACTGAACTGAATATAGTGTGGGATACTAGATAGCTCTGGGGATAAGCAGTGAGCAAATTAGACTCTGTCCTTACCCTTAAAGAATGTAATCTAGTAGGCCAACTATAGTAATAAGGGTTAAAACTCCCATACACCTCTACTTTTCTTATAATACTCAGTATAATTTGAAAATGCAAACTAGATGCCAGTCTTTCGCTGTGGACTGCAAGCTTTGTGAGGCCAGTCATGAATGTTTACTGCTAGGTCCCAACGCCCAGCCCATAGCCTGGCTCCTGGCAAGTGGTCACTGAATGAACTGATGAGTGAATGACACAGTGCCTTGTATTTGCCACAGTGGATAAAAACGTTTCCTCTGCCCTCCTAGAGTCAGTGATTGCAGCCTGCAAATTAAACTGACCTCAGACAGATCAGCAAGAGAAAAAAAGATACAATTATATACTTAGGAGAGTTACAAAGAAATGGGACTTAAAGAGGTTGTTAGAATTTGGGCCATATATACAGTCTTAGTAGACGATGGGGAGGAGCAGCGGGTACTTCTGGGAGAAGAAGTGACTTTAGAAGAGGGGAGAAAGGGAACTCTGGAGAAACACATAATTTTTGAAAGATAAGTTGGTTCTTAGGAGACTGGACAGGAGATAGATAGTCTGATGACAGTTTAGGTGTGGACTTCTCATCTCCCAGAAGGGATTAAAATTGCTTCCAGGGAAAGGATTTATGTCTACTGAGTTCTTTTGGGAGGCTCTGCTTTTAGGCAGATAAAGGATTTCAAAAACTAAAATGCCTTCAGCTCAAAATTATTTCTGTGCCACTTCAACTTATTTTAGACCCTTTCATTTCACTATTTAGGAGTTTTTGAAAATTAGTGGGTGGTTTAAAATATACAAAATTAGGCAAGATAATTGCATTAGGAAATACTTGAAAGGATTATTTGAATGGATCATTTACAAAGCAAATGTGCTGAAAGAAAGCAGTCTACAATTTAATAGTTCTGGTTTTTGAAAGTTTTATTTTTTGTTGAGAGTACTTTTGTTCATTTTTAGAGATTGAAATCAAGCGTTGTTTTTTTTTTTTCCTTTGGTCGCTGTTCTCATAAACTGATTGATCCATAAGAATATAGTTGTTGTTTAATCATGTTGCTGACTCGTGTCTGACTCTATTATGATTTTAGGGACTGTACCCCCCAGGCTCCTTTGTCCATGGGATTTCCCTGGCAAAAATACTGAAATGGGTTGCCATTTCCTTCTCCAGGGGATCTTCCTGACCTGGGAATCAAACCTGCGTCTCCTGCATTGCAGCCGGATCCTTTACCACTGAACCACCAGGGAAGCCCAATAAGAAGATTAACTGAAATTAAAGGAAACCTTCAGAACTCCCCTCGTGGCACAGTGGATAGGAACCCACCTGCCAACACAGGGGACACAGGTTTGATCACCAGCCTAGGAAGAGTCCACATGCTGTGAAGCAACTAAGTCAGTGCACCACGACTGCTGAGCCTGTGCTCTAGAGCCCACGTGCATGCCGTAACTACCAAAGCCTGTGCACTCACAAGACCTGTGCTCCCCAAGGCGATGGTACTTCTGGGAGAAGAAGTGACTTTAGAAGAGGGGAGAAAGGGAACTCTGGAGAAACACATAATTTTTGAAAGATAAGTTGGTTCTTAGGAGACTGGACAGGAGATAGATAGTCTGATGACAGTTTAGGTGTGGACTTCTCATCTCCCAGAAGGGATTAAAATTGCTCCCAGGGAAAGGATTTATGTCTACTGAGTTCTTTTGGGAGGCTCTGCTTTTAGGCAGATAAAGGATTTCAAAAACTAAAATGCCTTCAGCTCAAAATTATTTCTGTGCCACTTCAACTTATTTTAGACCCTTTCATTTCACTATTTAGGAGTTTTTGAAAATTAGTGGGTGGTTTAAAATATACAAAATTAGGCAAGATAATTGCATTAGGAAATACTTGAAAGGATTATTTGAATGGATCATTTACAAAGCAAATGTGCTGAAAGAAAGCAGTCTACAATTTAATAGTTCTGGTTTTTGAAAGTTTTATTTTTTGTTGAGAGTACTTTTGTTCATTTTTAGAGATTGAAATCAAGCGTTGTTTTTTTTTTTTCCTTTGGTCGCTGTTCTCATAAACTGATTGATCCATAAGAATATAGTTGTTGTTTAATCATGTTGCTGACTCGTGTCTGACTCTATTATGATTTTAGGGACTGTACCCCCCAGGCTCCTCTGTCCATGGGATTTCCCTGGCAAAAATACTGAAGTGGGTTGCCATTTCCTTCTCCAGGGGATCTTCCTGACCTGGGAATCAAACCTGCGTCTCCTGCATTGCAGCCGGATCCTTTACCACTGAACCACCAGGGAAGCCCAATAAGAAGATTAACTGAAATTAAAGGAAACCTTCAGAACTCCCCTCGTGGCACAGTGGATAGGAACCCACCTGCCAACACAGGGGACACAGGTTTGATCACCAGCCTAGGAAGAGTCCACATGCTGTGAAGCAACTAAGTCAGTGCACCACGACTGCTGAGCCTGTGCTCTAGAGCCCACGTGCATGCCGTAACTACCAAAGCCTGTGCACTCACAAGACCTGTGCTCCCCAAGGCGAGAAACCAACGTGAGAAGCCCTGCTCACTGCCACTAGGGAAAGCATGGGTGCAGCAATGAAGAGCCAGTGCAACCAAAAATAAATAAATAAGTTAAAAGCTGGATGTGAATATGAAAGATGTGTTATGCAGTATAGTCCCTCCACATCTACGCCCAGGGCAATGGCAACCCACTCCAGTATTCTTGCCTGGAGCATCGCCATGGACAAAGCCTGGCGGCGACAGTCCATGCGGTCACAGAATCAGACATCACTGAGTGACTAAACATAGCAAAGCATATCGATGGTTTAAATCTAGACCAAGAATTTGGAGGAATGTTACCCAAAAAGTGGGTTTGCCTGTTGATTGGTATCAAGCCAAAAGACAAACAGCCAAGCCACAGATCAAGAGAAGGAAGGATTTATTATTTGCAGCAAGTAAGAACACTGGGGATCTTTCCCAAAGCCATATCTCCCCAACAGCAAAACTGGAAAAGTTTTAAGCTAAGGGTACATGCATATTACTGAAGGGGCTTGAGCAGAGGAGAATTCAGCATAGACTTGGAACAAAGGCTAACAGAGTCCAGGCTTTACTTGATTGAAGTCATGAGGGTCAGAAAAAGTCAGACCCCTAAATGGGAAGGAAATCTAAAAAAAAGAGTGGATGGATGCATACGCATAACTGATTAATTCACTTTGTTGTTGAGCAGAAACTAATACAAGATTGTAAAGCAATTATACTCCAATAAAAATTTTTTTTAAAAAAGGAAAACATACACAAATATCATTCCATCCTCTACCTGAATAGGGGTGTTAGTTCCTGCAGAACTCAAAGATAGCTATCAGATTGTTTTGTATTTCCCTTGAGGAGGAACTAAGACCCTGGTTTATGCTGAACTGTTGTGTCTTGCTTGATTTTCCTTTGTTCCTGCATTCCCTCATTTTCCTCAAGATCACTAATTTCTGAGACCTGTTCAAGGGCAAGCGTTGTGGCCAGGCATAGAGCACAAGGTGGCTTAGGCCAGTAATGGCTTCTCATGTCAGAAAGCCATGCCTGGTTCTGTTTCTTTGGGGACCCCCTACCCTATCTGCTTACACAAATGCCTTTACTAATTTTAATGCAAAATGCCTGCCACCTGGTGTCAGATTAGAGCACCAAAAGGTGTGAAAGGGAGCAGTTATGTATGTGATAAACTTTCTTTCCCTGCTACTGAAACATTTTTGGTATTAGGGGTATTAACTCCTTTGGGCCTCCAGAGGAGCATTACTAAACAGAAAGCAGCACTCCTTTGATTACCATATAAGGAAAACATTTCTAGGAAAAATATCATAGAATCCTTGAGCAGCTATGCTATCTAATAGCCTCGGGATGAAGAAATTTAAAGAGAATGAAAGTGGCTGACTTAACCATTTTCCCACAGCGAGTGTCTGCTATTTCTGCATAAAGATGTATAATATTATCCCTAGAGATTCTTGCTCCATTATTGAGTCCTTTATTCAAATGAGTAAGTACAGAGTCTAGTTCTTATAGTTGTCAATGGTATAAAAGGTTCTCGATTTGAAAGTAATCGAGGAAATTACCTGTAAAAAAAAATTAATGAAGAAAGCCAAAGATATGAAGAGGCAGGTTTAAAAAGCCACTGGTCTGTTTCTCAATATGTTGTTTGAGTTTTAGGTTTAAAATGTTACCTTCCTCCTGAGTTTGAGTCTCCTAAGGAAGAATTGTGTTCCCCTTTGTTAGGTTTTGCTGGAGTTTCTCAGTCAATAGAAACGTGCCAAGCAGTAAAAAGACATTTCATAGCCTTGACATAGGAATTATTCTCAGAAATGCTGGCTTGAAGGTTCACCCTTGTGAGGAACTAGTGAGTTGTAGAACCACAGAGAATTCCTGGAGGACAGAGGTCAGTGTATACTTACTGTCCTTGAGAGAGGAAGCTCTCCATTGTTTGGCAGGGACAGTCCTTTATTTGTGCTGGATTTAAGGTGATGGTTTGCATTTAAGGTGATGGGACTGGGCAGGTTCCTAGGATTCAGGACTTCTGGTACTAAAGCCAGGAGAGTTCCGGGAAAGCCAGGGCAGTTGGTTACCCTTGCTAGACTGACCTCCTCATTGCAGGACATTGAGCACCTCTGATCCCCACCTGCTGTGAGAACCCCAGACACTCCCATGTATTTCCAGGTGTCCCTTAGGGATAAGAGACCACTCTGAGCCTAACCCATGGTGCTGACACACTCTGGTGCTCTTGGTAAGATCATTGCTGCAGTGAGGTGGATGCCAGAGACCACGTTCAGACTTCAAACCAGCAAAGATCCAAATGCCTTTGGCTCAAGACAAGATTGTGGGAGGTGGGAGGTGGCAATGTTTTGTTTTTAATTTCAAGATTAGATTTACTGATCTCAACAGATTTTCTAATACACAATGTGAATCCAAAATCCAGTGCATGTTACAAATTAAGAAAATTGATTCTGTTTATAAACTTTTAGTCAAGGTTTTGTCATTTGTGGTTCTTACAAATACTGGTTCGCACAGAATTTTCAAATTAATGTATGTAGTTGTGCGAGGTGTCCAACATTTAGATAGTTTGGAAGCACAGAAGAGATAATGGACCGCCACCATCACCCCGATCCTGTCTCCTTGGAATCAAAGAGTCAGTGTCTAAGGAGAGTACATCCATCCTTCAAAGGGGATGAGAGAGAAGAAAGGTGACATCTGACTTGGAACGATGTAGGATAACATCAGTAAATGTAAGGACAGAATATGTTTTGAAAAATTCCTCACTAATTACAGGGCTGGTGTGTGGAATTTAAGTGCATGTTATTATTATTATATGTAAAGAATGTAGGTGCTAAAGCATGGTTTTATTGATTCAAAACTCCCAGCCTGGTTCTATTATTAATAGGATTTAAAGAGATAACATTATATTGGGTAACCTTGGTTGAAACATTTCAAAATTGGTCAGTTTATTCTTTATTTAACCTGATGGATCCTCACCCTCTCCCTTTAAACATAAGCTTGTTCACAGAGATACAGCAGGCAGTCGTGTTGTCATGACAACACTTACACGCTGGGAAGAAAGACTCTTTCAGATGGCCAGTGGCTGCTTTTTAAATCACTGATTTATACTGAGGGCAAAATTAAATAGGGATGGAGGACTAGTAATTATATGTTCTTTTGGCCCAATATTTTCACTTCTGTTACTGACATGTAATTTTTGGACATGTGTTATAATATATAAAATTTATACCAATACATATAATGATATATCTCATCTATTTTATTTCTTGTCAATAATAATATTCTCCAAATATATGGAGTCTCCTGCTCAAAATTTTTGATAGCATTTTGTTGCCTATATAACACATTCTGAACTTAAGCATGTGGTTGTGTAGGGGACCCTGTGAAAAGTAGTTTCCACCTCACATTCAACGCTCTGTCTCAGCTGCAGCCATTGTAGATCCCACACATGTATAACCTTGACTCCAGTCTTCAGGAGCTAGGGGAGAAGACCAGGGTGTCACACTGGAAACTATAATATTAACACTGAATGAAAGAAAACCCACAGCGTCAGAGCTGTGAGTTGCATTTTATTCAGGGTCTTACTGAAGAACAGCCTGGAGACAGCCTCTCAGACAGCTCTGAGGAGAGGGGGGCAGAGGGCAGCCAGTGTGTATACAGACTGGGGCCGGGGAATACGCGCAGTCAGGTATACATCTAAGTGGGAGCTGTGGGGATCAGAGAGCTCAGTTCCTGCTTTTAGCGCTCTTCTGTGTGTGGAAAGATGCAAGAATCTGGGTTCACTAGACGAATTATTTGGGGCGAATGTGCTTGGTGGTCCAGTGGTTGGGACTCAGGGCTTTCACTGCCATTGCCCCAGTTTCAGTCCCTGGTTGGGGAACTAAGATCTTGCAAGTCTCATGGTGTGGCCATGTTTTGTTTTGTTTTGTTTTCCCCCTAAGATATCTCCAACCATCTTAGGGGCCTATTTTTCCAAAGTACAAAGTACCTTATCCTGTTTTTTCCGTCTTGAATTCCTTTCAGGGTGTACTGTTTCAGGCAGCAACTGTTAGTGCTTAATGACTTGATCCTTGGAGAACTGGATGGTGGGCAATGTTCTTTGTTTTACACTAAGTAGGAAATTGCCCCAAATAATTTTGTCACTAAAGGGAGGTAGTAGTACAGGGAGGAACTGGTTAATTTAAAAAAAAAAAAAAAAAGGATGATTAGGAAGAATTCCATGGAGGAAAGATGACCAGGTTTTAGTTTTGAGGCTGTAGAAAAGGAGGAGATTCCAGTTCGAGGGAATAACACATACAAAGGCACAGGGGTGCAGAAATGCACAGCATGTTGAGAGGCCACTGAGTGTGCCACTGGCCTGGACTGGAAGAGGCAGAAGGGAACAAGAGGACAAAGAGGGCATTGCCGAAGGCATTGGATGCACTGGTGTGCTCAGAGGGGTCACTTTCTTTTGTGCAGGAAGAGGGACAGAAAGTGGTTGAAATGAGTGTTCTCTGGGAAATTGCCAGCTGGGGTATGATCAGCAGCAGTATAGCCACAGAAATTGATCATGAACTGTTTTCAAATCCCAGTGAGACTCTTGAGAGCTTGGACTGATGCAGTGCTGTGGGGAAGGCAAGCCATGAGAACAAGAGCACTGTATTCCTCCCAACTCATTCCTGAAGTACATGATTTTGTGTATTGGCCAACAGGTTCTTGGGAGCTTGGGTTCAGATGTGGGACTGCCTGCCTTGAATCCAGCTCTGCCGTTACTAGTTCTGGGACCAAGGGTGGGTCAATTACCATGTGAGTGAGTGTGTGTGTGTGTGTGTGTGTGTGTGTGTGTGTGTGTGTGTGTACACTCAGTTGCTCAGTTTTTGGGTGTGTGTGTGTATGTGTGTGTGTGCTTGCTTAGTTGTGTCCGACCCCATGGACTGTAGCTCGCCAGGCTCCTCTGTCCTTGAGATACTGGGGATCTGTCCAACCCAGGGATTGAACCCATGTCTCTTGCATCTCCTGCATTGGCAGGTGGATTTTTTATCACTAGCACCACCCAGTAAGCCCAATTACCCTCTCTAAGCATCGCCTATAAAACGAGGATGACACCAACCTTAAAAGGTTCTTGTAAGGAGTAAATGAACAGGTAATTGTAGAGTGCTTCGAGCAGTGCCTGGCACATGGTAAGCACTTTAGTAAACATTAATGTGAATGCGGGTGTTAATGAGGAAACATTACTGAGTGTTTGTTACTTTTTAAATAATTTTATTAAGCAAAATAAGTTATCTGACTATTTCTCTCTCAGCATCTCAGTCTTCCCCTCTTGAAACATTGCAGGTAGTTTGATGAGTAGTTATTGACCATCCATTATGTGCTGAGCATTATGGTCAATTGCCAGGGATACAAGGGTGAAAATGCAAGGGTCTTGTGAAGGAGCCTGGAGGCCTTTAATAGGTGGCCAGTGACCTATACAAAAGAGTGCAGGGGAAATATTAATAGTCTGTATGCAACAAAGGACCACACATGTCAGAGAGAGATCATGGGAGAGAGGGGGGTTACTGAATATGTTATCTCTAAATTGTTACTAGGTCATTTTCGTTTTATTTGTAAGTTGTGTGTGTGTGTGTGTGTGTGTGTGTATGTTACTAGGTCATTTTCATTTTATTTGTAAGGTGTGTGTGTGTGTGTGTGTGTGTGTGTGTGTGTGTGTATGTGGCTGCACCTTGAGGCTTGCAGCTTTAGTTCTCTGATGAGGGATATAACCCCAGCCCCCTGAAGTGGACATCCAGAGTCCTAACCATTGTACTGCCAGGGAAATCCCTCATTTTGATTTTTGAAAAGCACCTCAGGGCTTTCCTGATGGCTCAGTGGTTAAGAATCTACCTGCCAGTGGAAGAGACATGAGTTTGATCCCTGATGTGGGAAGATCCCATATGCCACAGAACAGCTAAGCCCATTCTCCACAAGAGAAGCCTGTGGTCACTACAACTAGAGAAAAGTATGTGCAGCAACAAAGACCCAGCACAGCCAAAAATAAATAAAAATAAAATTATTATTTTTAAAAAGCACCTCCCAGGAGTGGATGGTTAAATCATATATTTGTACAACTATATTGATAAATTATATCATGCTTTCTGTATTTTATTATTCTAAATCATAGCTTTGGGATAAGTTGTAGTAGAATTTTTTCTATTGTCTAGTTTCAAAGACTGAGTTTGAAATTCTGAAGAGCTGCATTAATCCTAGAAAAGTTTTAAAACAAGAGCAACAGAAGGTTGTGAGTGGTTCAAAAATGTTGGCAGTTCCTGATTTAGAATTTTAATATTTAATCTTGAACTGCTTTTATATCCTTCTAGTTTCGTAGACAGAACGCCTGAAGAACCGTGGTCAGAGATTTGTAACATTGTACAGTAAACAGTGATCAAAACCATCCCAAAGGGGAAAAAAAAATGCAAGAAGGCAAAGTGGTTGTCTGAAGAGACTTTACAAATTGCTGAGAAAGAAAAATAAGTGAAATGGAAGGGAGAAAGAGCAATATATACCCAGCTGAATGCAGAGTTGCAGAGAATAGCAAGGAGAGATAAGAAAGCCTTCTTTAGTGAACAATGCAAAGAAGAAAACAACAGAATGGGAAACACTAGAGATCTATTCTAGAAAATTGGAGATATCAAGGGAACATTTCTTGGGCACAGATAGCACAGTAAAGGGACAGAAATGGTATGGACCTAACAGAAGCAGAGAGATTAAGAAGAGGTGGCAAAAATACACAGAACAACTGTACAAAAATGGTCTTAATGACCCAGATAACCACGATGGTGTGATCACTCACCTAGAACCAGACATCCTAGAGTGTGAAGTCAAGTGGGCCTTAGGAATGATTACTATGAACAAAACTAGTAGAGGTGAGGTAATTCCAGGTAAGCTATTTCAAATCTTTAAAGATGATGCCCTGAAAGTGCTACACTCAGTATGTCAGGGAATTTGGAACACTCAGCAGTGGCCATAGGACTGGAAGAGGTCAGTTTTCATTCCATTCCCAAAGAAGGGCAATGACAAAGAATGTTCAAACTACGGTACAGTTTTTCTCATTTCACATACTAGCAAGGTCAGAGAAGGCAATGGCAACACACTCCAGTACTCTTGCCTGGAAAATCCCATGGATGGAGGAGCCTGGTAGGCTGTAGTCCATGGGGTCGCAAAGAGTCAGACACAACTGAGCGACTTCAGTTTTGCTTTTCACTTTCATGCATTGGAGGAGGACATGGCAACCCACTCCAGTGTTCTTGCCTGGAGAATCCCAGGGACGGTGGAGCCTGGTGGGCTGCCGTCTATGGGGTCGCACAGAGTCAGACACGACTGAAGCAACTTAGCAGCAGCAGCAGCAGCAGCAAGGTAATGCTCAAAATCCTTCAAGCTAAGCTTCAGCAATATGTGAACCAAGAACTTCCAGATTTACAAGCTGGATTAGAAAAGGTAGAGGAACCAGAGATCAAATTACCAACACTTGTTGGGTTATAGAGAAAACAAGGGAATTCCTAAAAAACATTTACTTCTGCTTAATTGACTACACTAAAGTCTTTGACTGTGTGGATCACAACAAACTGTGGGAAATTCTTAAAGAGATGGGAATATCAGACCACCTTACCTGTCTGCTGAGAAAGCTGTGTGTAGGTCAAGAAGCAATAGTTAGAACTGGACATGGAACAATGGACTGGTTCAAAGTTTAGAAAGGAGTAGATCAAGGCTATATATTGTCACCCTGCTTAGTTAACTTATTTCAGAGTACGTCATGTGAAATGCCAGCTGGATAAATCACAGGCTGAAATCAAGAGTGCCAGGAGAAATATCGATAACCTCAGATATGCAGATGACACCACTCAAATGGCCGAAAGCAAAGAGGAACTAAAGAGCCTCTTGATGAAAGTCAAAGAGGAAAGTGACAGTTGGCTTGAAACTCAACATTCAGAAAACTAAGATCATAGCATCTAGTGCCATCACTTCATGGCAAATAGATGAGGAAAAAGTGGAAGCAGTGATAGATTTATTTTCTTGGGCTCCAGAATCACTGTGGATGTCTACTGCAGCCATGAAATTAAAAGACACTTGTTCCTTGAAAAGAAAGCTATGACCAACCTAGATAGCATATTAAAAAGCAAAGACATCACTTTGCCAACAAAGGTCTGTATAGTCAAAGCTATGGTTTTTCCAGTTGTCATGTAAGGATGCTTTCGAATTATGGTGCTGAAGACTCTTGAGAGTCCCTTGGACAGTAAGGAGATCAAACCAGTCAATCCTAAAGGAGATCAATCCTGAATAATCCTTGGAAGGACTGATACTGAAGCTCCAATACTTTGGCCACCTGATGCTGAGAGCCGACTCATTGAAAAAGACCCTGATGCAGGGAAAGATTGAGGGCAGGAGGAGAAGGGGATGACAGAAGATGAGATGGTTGGATGGCATCATTGATTCGAAGGACATGAGTTTGAGCAAGCTCCAGGAGATGGTGAAGGACAGGGAATCCTAGTGTGCTGCGATCCATGGGGTTTCAAAGAGTCGGACACAACTTAGCAACTCAACAACAAGTCATTTCATTAATACCTTCTAATTTGAGGGTCCAGAGAATTTTTATGGATAGAAGCCCTCTTGTACCCCTGGCTTACTGGAAGCCTCTGACCAGTGCCATCCACTAGAAATACAATGTGAGCCACATATGTAATATACAATATTTTGAATAGCCACATTACAAGAAGTTCTTTAAAAGGTAAAATGCATTGCTGTTTTTAGTATGTGTGTGTGTGTATTCTTAATTTATTTAGAATAATTTTTCCCCCATGTGCTGTGTTTTAAAGATCTATCCGTTAGGCTGGGTGACATTTAATGCATTGTTTCTAGCTGCTGACTGCATGGCACTCTGGAGTTCCCCTTTATCCTTGTAGAACAATGGACTCCCAAGGTGCCCCTCTTTCCAGCCCTGCACATAATCTCACAGGGAGCACCTCCTCCAGTGTAACGATGTGAGGAGGTGTATGAGCTCTATACTTAGTATTGCTGGCTATAAAATACATATTATTTACTTGTTTTGAAAAAAAGATATCTTTATCTTATTGATAGATGTACTTTAATTTTGTTCAGTAAAAATAGAGCCTTGCAGTTGTTTGTTGAGTCAGATCCTTTTGACTGGTGTGTGTATTAGTCACTCAGCCATGTCCCACTCTCTGCGACCCCATGGACTATAGCCTGGTGTCTTGAGAATTCTCCAGGCAAGCATACTGGAATGGGTTGCTGTTTCTAATCCAAATTATGGCTTTTTATTTTTTTAAGTTGTCGCTGACCAATTCAGTTCTGGTTAATGTGTTTGTCAAACAGACCCAATGGCCATGAAAAGAGGTCACTTTTCCCAGAGTGACCAGTTAGAATTTAGGCCAAGTGCAAGTAACCTTTATTTGCAATAAGAAAATTTAACAATTCTTGCTTTATCAGAGTAGAATATATTTTTTAAAAATGAGTCAGTCATCAAAGCAACAAGTGGAAGAAAAATATTATTACCCTTGAGGAAGAAAACCCATGGAAAATTTATACTGAAAATATACACTTGCTTTCAAAAATAATTAATACTCTTTGTTTCTCCAAAGAGAACTAAACAGAACCAAACAAAAATACAGTGTGTTCTTTTACTCAGCTCCTTTCCGCTCCTGGCTCAAGGTTTGGTACTATAATATTTTCTTAAGGGCTGAGTAGATGCTCTTAGTTCATTCATCAAAGCACATCTGTGACCCGGAAAGACATACAAAGTTTGTTTCTACAAGGAAGGAAGCACAGCAACTATTTAGGGTGAAGTTCTCCACATAGTCATACACTTGTCCCTGCTGATCTCTGCCTATTTGCCTGCAACAAGGAAGACTTTGACACAGCATCCAATTCATTTGCTTCCAAAGAATGTTCCTCTGTACCCACTTCTGATATCTAAGGATCACTTGTGTGTGACGAGCAGAGTCTTCTCTCAAAAGGCCCAAATGTTATAGTCATTTCTTTCAGAGAGGAAGCAATGGGACAGAGTTGAGGAGGAAGATACTTATTAGAGCATACCAGAATTCAAGACCAGATAGACCATCATTTACAAGTGGACACTTAACTACCAGTAGATCTAGAAAGAAGGAAATGGAGCTAACCCAGAACAAAAACTGTATGAACCAGAGTTTTCACAAGTGAGTGGCTTAGATTTTGAGACTAGGAAAAAGAAACCTATTTCTGTAGCATAATAAATCTGGACTCCTTCCCAGACACCCTGCAAGTGAGAAACCTCTAATGCTTGGGAGCATTTTTCTAGTAAGAAGATAATTTTAGCATATTGCCTGGGCTTTGAGACCTTGTGCGTTAACCAGTACATTTGTGGATGAATAAAAACTAGCAAACTGTAATTCTACTTTCTTTTTGGATTCAGTGTAAAGCAGGGCTCAATTCAGGAGGCGGGCAGCTTAGTGACATAGGCCACACCCTCATCTTCCCTCCCTCCCTTTCTTTCTTCCCCCTTTCCCTCTTTGTCTTCTGCTTCCCTATAGTTCTCATTCATATGAGTTGTTATCTCAGCAGCCTCTGGGATTTCAGAAGATAAATCCCTGTTGCTATGTTGTGTCCACCTTTTTTTTTTCGACCCTGTTTACTGTAGCCCACCAGGCTCCTCTGTCTATGGGGCTTCCCAGGTAAGAATACTGGAGTGGGTTGCCATTTCTTTCTCTAAGGGATCTTTCCAACCCAGGGATCAATCCTGTGTCTCCTGCTGCAGGTAGCTTCTTTACCCACTGAGTCATCAGGAAAGTCCTTCAGAGGATAAGATACAGAAAAAGGGAGCCACTCCTAGCTACATCCACTTACCTTCAGAAAACTAACACCACATACCTACTGTGTGTGTGTAACATGTTTGCGGTACATTGGTTGATTAAAAAAAAAAAGAGGAACAAGCTTGACCTTGACTTTAAGGAACTTTGATCTGTTTAATTTGTGATAAACAGCATCTCTAGACACTTTTTCTAAACTTTTTACTCCTGAGGACCCACAACTTAACACCAAACAGTTCCACATCCTAATCTCTAAAGAAGTCCTTCTAAACTGTGAGCACTAATCTATTGTTTGAGATTTCTGAGAATAATTTTTCTGTTTGCTTGTCCTTTCCTGGAATTTTGGCCTAAATATCTAATATTGTCTTATGCTGCATTCTATTTTGAGAAGAGTAAAAAAATGACACTCTCTACACGTGCATCTCTGGCAGATGGGATCCACAAATACCCCTGCCTCTTTTCTGCCAGTAGCCTCAGCATCTCTGAGAAACTCGAATTTTGTACCCCTCTTTTATTTGTTGGAAAAGAAAAACCAAGCTGTTGCACAGGTGTGCATCAGCTAATTGGTTTTGTCATTTTGTTTTTCCCTGGAGAATCTTTGCTTTTTTCTCCTGACCTAGAATTGGAAGAAGTAGGGGAGGAGGATGGTACAAGTCAAAGAATCAAAAGCCTTGAATCAAATGGATGGCTGCATGTTGCTCGTGGTTGGTTGAACTGATAGACATTTGTTTTGAGGTTTGTGATAAATTAGACCCAATGTAGAGTCTGCATTTGGCATTTTTACAAGAGTTGGATATGCGGTTAAGATGCTTGTTTGTACTGGTGGTGGTAAAGATGAATGAGTGATGACCAACAAAGTTATATTCCAACAGTAGATGGTTTGGGAAATGTTGAAGAAGTTGGGAGTCAGGAGCCTGGGTTTCTGAACTCAACTTTATAATTTATATGCCTGTAAGTTTGGAATTGAATATGGGGTTGCAAAGCTAATCCTTGGTGTACTAGTTTCTTTCCGAGGTACTAGGTCTGAAATTCACTTTCCTGCCATTAGATGGATGAGTTAAGATCAACTTCAGCTGTTAGTAATGTAAAACTCTAAAATAACAGTGACTTATTTACAATAGAAATGTATTTCCCTTTCACATAGAAACCTGGTAGTAGCAGTCCACTGATGTAGTGGCTCTGTTCCACACAAAGACCTCAGGAACCCAAGATCCTTGGCCTTACCATTCCTGGATCCCTAGGGGATAGTCAGTGTACTGATGGTCGGTCCAAGAAGGCTTGTCTGTCCCAGACAGCAAGAAAAAATGTGCCTGCAAACTATTTTATAAAGAAGGTTCTTAAAAGCTGCTATACAGTCCTTGAACTTATATCCCAATATTAGAATGTAACCTACATAGCCATAGCTAGCTACATGGAAGGCTGGGAAATGTATTCTGGATGGCCAAGTGTCCAATAAGAAGGAAAACACTCAGAACTGATGAACAGTTTGCAGTGTCTGCTACCTTATTTGGGAGACCCAACACCAGGCTTCTCATGGATGAAAGGAAGATACAGGATAGTTTGCCCACTTTATTATTTTAAAAAGTTTATACATAATTACCTATTATATACTGTGGTTATAATTTATAACAAGATTAGAAAATAAAACCACCTAGATGCAATGTGAAGCCATATCATTTACTGCTTTCCTACTTCCACTGCTGTTTACCACGTGCTAAGTTCCTTTTAGATTTGATGCTTAGGGAAAAGTTTCCTTTTTGGTAAACTTCTTTTATTAGATAACTAAAACTTTGTAAATTTTAGGGGCAAGAAATTAAATTTCCTCTCAACTCCATGGTTCTTATTTTCTCATGTTATTTTACTGTTTCAAATATATCTCTATCTTTTATATAAGCTGCCTCAAATTCTCTTTTAACTTAGATGGAGAACAGATATCTCAGAGGAGTCATAAAAGAACAGCTTTTACCTGAATCCTGTACAATGTATATTTTAAAAGTTAATATCCAAAAAACATTTCTCTCTTAATTTCCCCACCCAATCCATAGCCCCAAAATCCTGTTTTATATTTTACATCAAATATTAAAGCTTGTCCACTAGCCACTCAGGCATACTGAACAAATTACTTCAATTATGCTGATTTTTTTAAGGATACAACCTTTAAAAATACTTATGTGAAAATATACAACCTTTAAAAATTCTAACAAATAGAATGGTTTGCAAACAAAAACATGCCCTGAGATTTCTCCACTGTCAATGACAACCAGTTTCTCCGCCTTTGCTAAAATCTGTTTTTTTTACCTGTAAAATGGGAATAGTGTGTCTCCTGTACCTGTCTTCTCAGATTGTGTGGGATCAAATGAGATTAAATTAGTTGCAGGACTTTGAAAATTCTGTAGTGTTCTAGAAGTGCTTGCTTTTGTTTCTATATCAGAAACAAAATGTACACATTTTAATCTATAGGAGTATAGTTCTGTGTGCTCCCACACATAGATTTTGTTTTTAGAAAAGGTCGCAGCCACTTCAGCATGCTTTACAAACATATACACACACACACACACACACACACACACACACACACACACACACACACACACATATTTAGGCTGTGCTGGGTCACTTCATGGCTGCATGCAGGCAGGGACTGCTCTCAATGTGCACCGGGACGACTTCTCACCGCAGAGGCTTCTCTTGTTGCAGGGCACAGGCTCGGGGGTGCACAGGCTTCAGTAGCTATGGAGCAAGGGCTCAGTTGCTCCATGGCATGCCGGTTCTTCCCAGACCAGACACCAAATCCATGGACCCTGTATTGGCAGGGAGATTTTTTTTTTATTAATTAATTTTAATTGGAAGCTAATTACTTTATACTATGGGGGTAGTTTTTGCCATACACTGACATGAATCAGCCACGGATGTACACGTGTCCCCCATCCCAAACCCGTCCCATCACTCTGGGTTGTCCCAGTGCACTGGCTTTGAGTGCCCTGTTTCATGCCTCAAACTTGGACTGGTCATCTACTTCACATATGGTAATATACATGTTTCACTGCAATTCTCTCAAATCATCCCACCCTCGCCTTCTCCCACAGAATCCAAAAGCCTGTTCTTTATATCTGGGTCTCTTTTGCTGGCAGGCAGATTCTTAACCACAGACTACCAGGGAAGTCCTCAATTTGCCTTTTTAATCTGTTGGCAAAAGACCAGATTATAGTTTGTTGTTAATACTCTGGCAGTTGTGTAGCTTCTCCCTAATCATCTTCTGTCCTAATACTTAATGTAGAAAGTCAAGTCCTTGCATGCCACCATTTAGAGTAGCAGTGACCTTGAAGTTGGTGTAGGCAGCCTCTGGAATAGCTTCCACCTTGTCATCAGTGCTCTTGTCATCAGCCTAAAGAGGACCACAGCTCTAAGGGAAAAGTGTATTGAAGACTCTGCCAGAATAGTGGAGGGCTGGAAAATGGGCTTTATCTAATACACTTTCAGACCTGTCTACCTTGAAAGAGTATGGTGCTGGTCATCATTGTGTCTGTCTGATTGAATGGAAGCCAAAGAAAGATTGCTGCCAGGGAAGATGTTTGTCTTCTCCTCTCCAGCTGCTCACTGTGAAATAATAATCAAGTGAGGAAGATGTGTGGTTGGATCGACTGCTGGCATGGCAGCTGGACACGTTCTCTGAACATTATTGTGCAGTTGCTTAATCATTTGATCATAGATATCCCTATTACACTGTATATAGGCACTAAATGCCCAAACTTGAGAGCAAAGAATATTAGGGCTGACTTGTTATCATCCTGCAAACCTGAATAATCCCACCTGCTATTGAACCGGAGGCACTGCTGCCCTTCAGTGCACAAGTGGTCAGACAGCTGGAGGAAGAAGTAATAAACCTGCCTGGCAATTTTATGTATGCTGTAACCTTTACTTTTAAAATCACCCAACAAGCTGCTGATTCAAGAGCATGCCCACCTGCATACATTCTCCATTTTGTATTGTGATTAAACTTGAACTTTAGAGATTGCATTGGTTTCATCACTGGTGTTTCCCAGTGCTTCTTAGAAAAACAAAATTGAGGTTATCACAATGGCCTGTAGCTTTCTTAAAATATAAATTTTTAAATATATTTATTAAAATATAAGTATAAAATATAAATTAAAATTCAAGTTTAGATGTTTTATTTTTGCCTTTTTGGAGAGGGCCTGGGCACTTTAAGCCTGTGGGTTCTCAGTAGTGATTGTAAATTATGCTACTTTGTGCACACTGTAAAAGGAAGTAGTGTTCTGAAGTTATATTTCATATCTTAAAAGTCTAGTATCCCTTTGTATAATTTGTAAGAAAATGCACAATTTATTGTGTGTGTCGAATGAGACCTTCTTATGATATTTTAAATATTCTGTAGCCAGGTCATATGATTAACTTCAATCATATGTATTGTGTAGGTGTGAATGGATGAATTCATATTTACAAATACCAATTTTCCCTCTGGATAATTTTTAGTGGCTTACATCTCATGCCCTCTAGTCTTTACATTTGTCTTTGCAGTGTCCCTTTGACTGTTTTGATTGTGGTTAACAGTCTGTGAACAGGGAGGCTAATTTCTCTTTTCTTTTCCACCATCATCAGATCAGTTCCTTTTGCATACTTTCTTGAGGACCTGAGGCAGAGCAGTCTCTAAAGAAGGGTGCCTGAAATAATACTTAGACTTCATAAGCTATTTTGTTCTCACTTCATTTCTACTTCTTTAATGGCCTAGCTGCATGACATAAAGCAGCCACATGCTGTTTAAAGAGATGCCACAAACTCAAACCAGTGTGTCCTCATGTGATGCTTTGCTTCTGAATGGACATGTGAGTGGCCACCGTGCTCATCTACTTTTCTTGATCTAAATAAAAACTACATTTTTAGTAAAAATCACATTTGGTGGATGCAGACTCTTGGGAATCTTAGTTTTTCAGTGAAGTGCACTGTGGTTGATCCCATTTCAAAATGTATTTTTTCCAGAGTCTTTTCCCCCAAAGCCACATTTGAATGAAGAAATTAACAGTGACTAGTAACCGAGATTTACTGAGTCGTTATTACGTGCCTGGCTGAGCACTGTGTTCCACATCAACTGTATGGTGTAACAGCTGTCATCAGTTCTGTCATGGTAAGCAGACAAGCCATTAGAAATTAAGCCATTTGTCTGAGATGACACGGCTAGCCAGCGTTGGAGCTGAGATTCAAGGCTATTGACTGACTCCAGAGCCCTTGTCTGTAATAGTAATATAGCCTTGAAACAAATTTAGTTGAGTAAGCCTAGCAATAGGAAAAGGAGTACGCCAAGGCTGTATATTGTCACCCTGCTTATTTAACTTCTGTGCAGAGTACATCATGAGAAACGTTGGACTGGAAGAAACACAAGCTGGAATCAAGATTGCCGGGAGAAATATCAATAACCTCAGATATGCAGATGACACCTCCCTTATGGCAGAAAGTGAAGAGGAGCTAAAAAGCCTCTTGATGAAAGTGAAAGAGGAGAGTGAAAAAGTTGGCTTAAAGCTCAACATTCAGAAAATGAAG
>SJYC01089670.1:0-18507 GCA_006408675.1 Madoqua kirkii | reverse complement strand
ATATGCAGATGACACCACCCTTATGGCAGAAAGTGAAGAGGAGCTAAAAAGCCTCTTGAAGAAAGTGGAAGAGGAGAGCGAAAAAAATTGGCTTAAAGCTCAACATTCAGAAAATGAAGATCATGGCATCCGGTCCCATCACTCCATGGGAAATAGATGGGGAAACAGTGGAAACAGTCTCAGACTTTATTTTTGGGGGCTCCAAAATCACTGCAGATGGTGACTGCAGCCATGAAATTAAAAGATGCTTACTCCTTGGAAGAAAAGTTATGACCAATCTAGATAGTGTATTCAAAAGCAGAGACATTACTTTGCCGACTAAGGTCCGTCTAGTCAAGGCTATGGTTTTTCCTGTGGTCATGTATGGATGTGAGAATTGGACTGTGAAGAACGCTGAGTGCCGAAGAATTGATGCTTTTGAAGTGTGGTGTTGGAGAAGACTCTTAAGAGTCCCAGTCCACCCTAAAGGAGATCAACCCTGGGATTTCTTTGGAAGGAATGATGCTCAAGCTGAAACTCCAGTACTTTGGCCACCTCATGCGAAGAGTTGACTCATTGGAAAAGACTCTGATGTTGACAGGGATTGGGGACAGGAGGAGAAAGGGACAACAGAGGATGAGATGGCTGGATGGCATCACAGACTCGATGGACATGAGTTTGAGTGAACCCCGAGAGATGGTGATGGACAGGGAAGCCTGGCGTGCTGCAATTCATGGGGTTGCAAAGAATCAGACACGACTGAGCGACTGAACTGAACTGAACTGACTGGTGTTATCGGAGAAGGCAATGGCACCCTACTCCAATACTCTTGCTTGGAAAATCCCATGGATGAAGGAGCCTGGTAGGCTGCAGTCCATGGGGCCGCTGAGGGTCAGACACGACTAAGCAACTTCACTTTCACTTTTCACTTTCATGCATTGGAGAAGGCAATGGCAACCCACTCCAGTGTTCTTGCCTGGAGAATCCCAGGGATAAGGGATCCTGGTGGGCTGATGTCTATGGGGTCGCACGGAGTCGAACACGACTGAAGCAACTTAGCAGCACAGGTGTTTTATATATATATATATATATATATATATATAACTGATATACATAATAGACTTGAGTTATTTTTAAATTGCTTCTGATTACAAGGACCATGTTCTTTTAACTGTGACTTTTCTCTGGGACTGAAGCTTGTGACTCACATTAAATATCATTCATATCATTCCCTGAAAACATGTCCCTGCCTTTCTCTGTTCTTTCTCCTCCTAACCTCTCCTCTTCTTTCTCTCTCCTTATCAGTTGTATAAAGTAGGTTTATAGTTTTAAGGGCTATAAGGGCTGAAATATTATCTTTCCCACAAATTTAGACCACCATGATGATAAAAAGAAAATCATGATCTCAGGTATTTGATCTTCAGTTTTTGACTTTTGAATAACATTATGTCATTTATTCTGTGCTGTATGTTACAGTCCTGATATGCTCAGTTGCTCAGTCATGTCCAACTTTTTGTGACCCCATGGATTATATCCTGCCTGGCTTCTGTATCTATGGAATTTTCCAGGCAAAAATACTGGAGTGGGTTGCCATTTCCCACTCCAGGGGATCTTTCTAACCCAGAGATTGAACCCACATCTCTTGCATCTCCTGCATTGGCAGGCAGATTCTTTCTCACTGTACCACCTGGGAATCCCACAGTCCTAATGAGTGTTGCTAAATCTTTCTTGATTCTACCTCGTTCTCTCTGTCATGAGCGCATAAGCTCTAAGAGCCTGATTTTCTCCTGAACTTGTCTCCAGCCCAGTGTTGTAACCCTTCTGTTTTAGACTGCAGCCTTCATTTCTATTCGTATTAGTTTCCTAGACTGGCCTTAAAAGTCATTACAAACTGGGTGATTTCAACAATAGAAACTTTGTCTTCCAAAGTTCCGGAGGCTAGAAATCTAAAATCAAGATGCTAGCAGGGCTGTGCTCCCTCTGAAGGCTTTGAGGAAGAAAACTTTCTACCTCTTCCCAGCTTCTGGTCGGTGCCCCAATCCTTGGTGTTCCCTGGCCTGTGGTTGCGTCACTCCATGCCTCCACCTGAACATGCTCCTCTGTTGCATCTCCCTTGTATGTCTGTGTCTCTCCTGTTATAAGGACACCACTACAGTTGACCCTTGAGCAATGTGGGGGCTAGGAGCACAGACCTGTGCAGGTGAAAATCCACATATCAATTTACAGTCAACCCTCTATTTCCATGATTCTGCATTGATTCAACCTACAACAGATTGTGTAGTATTGTAGTATGTGCTTAGTGAAAGAAATCCATGTATAAGGGAACTCACAAAGTTCAGACCTGTGTTGTTCATCAACTGTCATTGGATATAGCGTCCACCACAATCCAGTATGAGCTTTCCAAGTAGTAGGGTAGTAAAGAATCCGCCTGCCAATGAGGAGGTGCAGGAGACTCAGGTTAGATCCCTGGGCCAGGAAGATTCTCAGAGAAGGAAATGGCAACCCACTCCAATATCCTTGTCTGTGGAATTCCGTGGACAGAGGAGGCTTCTGGGCTATAATCTATGGGGTTGCAAAGAGTCAGACATGACTGAACAGCTGAACAAGCACACAGGCACACACTTAAATCCAGTATGACTTCATTTTAACTTTACTCATCTCATCCAGCTTTCCAGGTGGCTGTGAGTTTGGGAGGGCCCTATTCAAGCCAGCACACAACTGAAGGCAGTGCAACAAACACTTCCTCTGCGCTTCACCCAAGGCATCGCACCAACCCTAGACTGCCAGTCGAGTCTGTGGCCAGGGCTAGACACTGGACTTAGATTTGCATCCCAACCCTGTGTGTTGCACCTTTGAAAATGCAACCTTGGGCATTCAGCTTGCTCTGACACTTCAGCTGTCCCTTTTCCAGAAAGAAATTCACCCCATAGGCTGTGGGGACATGTTTTGGCATGGGGACAATTTGACTTGGTTGCAATGATGGGGTTTAAAGCTCACTGAGTGTAGCTAGCTATCCAGACAAGGCACATCAACTCGAATGCACAATCCAGTTTATCCTTTCACAAAACACTTCAGAGAACAGGGACAAATTTGTTTTACAATGTTTAAACATTTCTCTAGTGCCAATAAATGCAGAGCCTAGTTCTTGAGAGTCACTTTGACTTATTGGTATCTTTCTGTGTTTATGGGCTGCCTTGTAATGCAGATTTATGGGACTAGAATGAACTCCAAGTCAAAGCCACAAGGAGGAGGCCAGCAAAGGGCACAAGAAATTACCTTTTGCAATGTGAACTCCTGAATCAGGAAGTGCAAGTAAAATCCAAGTTTTGAAAATTAATTTAAAAATTGAAAAAATAGAACAATACCCTTAGCATTTATTTATTAATGTATATAAAGATTCACAACCTGTGTCTATGGACCATGGTCAGAAAGGCCTCTAGTTGCTGTGAGACTCCTTGACCGCTGAATATTATTATGGCCTGGCTTGGGGCCTGAATTATTGATACTCTGTGTCTATGGCTGCCTTGCAAAACTGCTGGAAGATTGAGATCCCCAGTGTAATCTGTGCTGGGTGATAACTGAAACCAGTCATTAGGAAGTAATTTTATAAAATTTAAGATATATATACACGTACATGCATGCAAAGTTACTTCAATCATGTCTGACTCTTTGTGACCCTATGGGCTGTAGCTCACCAGGTTCCTCTGTCCATGGGATCTCCAGGCAAGAATACTGGAGTGGGTTGGCATTTCTTACTCCAGGGATCTTCCTGACCCAGGGATCAAACTCACATCTCCTTACATCTCCTGCATTGGCAGGTGGGTACTTTACCAGATGGGTTTACCACTTTGGAAGCTCATATGTATAATTTCCTAAAGGCCAAGAAGGTAGTATAAATAAAAGAGGTTAGCTGGGCGAGGGCTGCACCCACTCAAGAGTGAGGCCCTTGCTGCTAGAAGAAGCAGATACTTCAGTGGCTGTTGCTCCCTTAGAAGGTGAATTTCAGTAACAATACAGCCAGGCATTATAAAATTCTTTAAGGAACACAAAACATCCCAACTTTAGTGTAAATTCCTACTTTTAAAAGATATAGATGACTGGTTAAATTGTTTTGAAAACCCAGCTCAAGTAAAATCATTGTTATCATCATCATCATCATCATGATTGAAGCAGCCTGGTTTCCGCAAGTATCCACTGATTCAAAGTTTCCACCACGAGATTAAAGAGGAAATACCCTTTTTAGGGGAAAAAGAGATGAGGAAATTTCTATCCTCAGCCATATTTTTAACAATAGGTCTGCATTTTTACATAAGGAGACTTGGGTTGTATTCATAACTCTGCTACCGGTGAACTCAAAACCCTCCAGTAAGTTATTTTCTGTACATCAGTTTCCTAACGTGAGACCAGATGACTTCTGAGTATTTCTGTTGCTCTCATTTAGTCTGTGATTTTTGTGATGAAGCACCTTGAAGGCAAACATTGTATTCCTTTTGTCCAGTGCACAGTGGCTGGCATGTGGTCAGCACTCAATAAGTATTGTTCAGTGTAGGAGTGAGTGAATGCACGAGTGAGTAAATCAGTGTTTATCCTCATTTTCAAGATGAGTAAAATGAGTCCCAAAGAGGTTAATAAACTGTAGAAAATTCTGAAAAATATGGGAGTACCAGACCAGCTGACCTGCCTCCTGAGAAATCTGTATGCAGGTCAGGAAGCAACAGTTAGAACTGGACATGGAACAACAGACAGGTTCCAAATTGGAAAAGGAGTACATCAAGGCTGTATATTGTCACCCTGCTTATTTAACTTCTATGCAGAGTACATCATGAAAAACACTGGGCTGGAGGAAGCACAAGCTGGAATCAAGATTTCTGGGAGAAATATCAATAACCTCAGATATGCAGATGACACCATCCTTATAGCAGAAAGTGGAGAAGAACTAAAGAGCCTCTTGATGAAAGTGAAAGAAGAGAGTGAAAAAGCTGGCTTAAAACTCAACATTCAGAAAATGAAGATCCTGGCATCTTGTCCCGTCACTTCATGGCAGACAGATGGGGAATCATTGGAAACAGTGGCTGACTTTATTTTGGAGGGCTTCAAAATCATTGCAGATGGTGACTGCAGCCATGAAATTAAAAGACGCTTACTCCTTGGAAGGAGAAAGTTATGACCAACCTAGACAGCGTATTCAAAAGCAGCGACATTACTTTGCCAACAAAGGTTCATCTACTCAAGGCTATGGTTTTTCCAGTAGTTACGTATGGATGTGAGAGTTGGACTATAAAGAAAGCTGAGCACCAAAGAATTGATGCTTTTGAAGTGTGGTGTTGGAGAAGACTGTTGAGAGTCCATTGGACTGCAAGGAGATCCAACCAGTCCATCCTAAAGGAGATCAGTCCTGAGTGTTGATTGGAAGGACTGATGCTGAAGCTGAAACTCCAGTACTTTGGCCACCTGATGCGAAGAGCTGACTCATTTGAAAAGACCATGATGCTGGGAAAGATTGAGGGCAGGAGGAGAAGGGGACAACAGAGGATGAGATGGTTGTATGGCATCACTGACTCAATGGATGTGAGTATGGATAAACTCTGGGAATTGGTGATGGTCAGTGAGGCCTGGCGTCCTGCAGTTCATGGGGTCGCAAAAAGTCGGGCATGACTGAGCAACTGATCTGAACTGAAAGAGGTTAAGTGATGTATCTAAGTTTGTACTGTAAAAACAGGCAGAGCCACTATAGGGAACTTTGGTCTTTCTGCCCTTGAGGTAGTGAAAGATAAACACTGAACACGAATGAGGACATACCAACTGCAAACTCTCCCGAGATTATGTTGCCAGTCCAGCTGGGTCCAGTTCCTTGCTACTGGTCACTTCTCCTTGCCTGTTTTTTTAAAATTATCATTTACATTTCATAAAGTCACCCTAATTTTTAATGTACAGTTGGAAAGTTTTGAGAACATATAAAACCATATAACCACAACGAAAATCAAGATATAGAGAAGTTCTGTCAAAATTACACATGTATTGGGTATACATAAAGTTGTCCTATGAGTGGTGTTTATTATTTTTCAGACATTTTCTTTGTGTTTCGTTTTAGACAGTTTCTATTCCCATCTCCTTAAAATCACTGATATTTTCTTCTTCAGTACCTGGTGTTTTTTAATTCCATCCTGTATATTTTTCATGTCAAATTCCTGTTGTTCATACCTAGAAGTTCAATCTGAGTCTTTTTAAAAATATCTTCCATAACTCTCCTTACTGTGCTTATGTCTTTCTCTACTGTCTTCAACATATAAGTAACAGTCATAATAACTATTTTAATATACTTGGTCCTAATTCCATTGTCTTTGTTACTTAGAGGATGTTTTTAATAAGTTGATTTTCCTATTCATTGTGCATCATATTTTTCTGCTTCTTTTCTGTCTGATAATTTCTTATTGGATGCCAGATGCCTTAAATTTTTCCTTGTTTGGTGCTGGGTATTCTTTCAGTGAACTTTGTGCTGGGATCCTGGTAGGTTACTTGAAATTCTAGGACTTTTCAAGGCCTTCTTTTTACTTTGTAAAGTGGGATTAGAGGGGCTTTATTGTAGTGTTAACTTTGCCCCTCGATGAAACTGACAGCCTGTTGAGTCCTTGGCGCAGCCCCCATGGGCTTCAGGGTCTGCCTGCTTGTGTGCAGGAATAGGAGCTATCCCAGGCCTGTGTGAGCCCTCGTGCTGTCTCCGCCTGCTCCTTTTCTGGTAGTTCACTCCCTGGCCTCGGCTAGTTTCTCCACACGTTTAAGAGGTGGTTAGTGTGCAGATCTCTGGAGCTCCTGCTCTAGTACTTCTCTTCTCTCTGCTCTAGCTGCCTGGGCCTTCAAAAGCTCCCATCTCCAAACTCAGGGAGACCTGGAGGACTCGCCTGGGTTTCCCTTTCCCATGGTGAGGCCTGGAACACTCTGCCAGCAGTAAGTGGGATGACAGCAGACCTCTTCCTGTTGTGTCTCCTCCCTCAAAGGCCATTGCCCTGTACTGTCTGTTGTCAATTGCCTGACAAAAAATCTTGATCATTTATTTTCTGGTTGCCTGTTTCTTTAAGAACGTGTTTGGGGGAATATAAGTCCAGTCCTCACTGTACCACCTTGGCAGGAAGCAAGCCATTGGTCTCTCTGATTTCCTCTTGTTCAGTCACTCATGAGGTGGCTCTTTCAATGTCGTCTTCTTTAGTCCCTTAACAATGCCTGATTCAGATTTCCTTCCTTGTCACGTTGTCTCTAGTTTGTAAGTAAATAGGCAATGGGAATAACTTTATTATTTTATTTCTAGTCAATAACCATGGCTAACTCACTTTTTCAATCAATCTCTGTTGCTTGCAAATTGCTGCATCAGCCACTGCCTCCGTTTCATATTGATTCCTGGCACAAACACCCCACTCCTGAGCTGCCGACCTGTCTGAGCTGTGTTCCCAGCATTTGAATTCACTCTAGACACCACCCCTAGTGTCTCCACTGTTCCATTCATCTCCAGGGTTTTTATGATGCTCATATTCATTCAGAAACTGTTGTGGAGCATCCACTAGTCTAGCCCTGTGTCGGACTCTGGGAGAGCAGTGGTGAACAGAGATGCCACGGCTCCAGTCTTGGTGAACTTGATCACCTAATGGAGGGAATATATGTCAATCAAATATTCATATTTGTGAGAATACAACTCAGGAGCTATGAAAATGATGGATAAATTTGTTTTTTAAACATTCTTTAGAAAATCATAGCTGAGTAGCAGATATAGAGGGGAAGAAGCGATTAATTTGATATAAAAATAATAATTGCTTCAAAATAACCTAAAATGGACATGAAGGTCCATATCCGTGGGGTCCTCAAGGCTTGTTTACAACAAGCTATGAGTGAGAGAAGCAAACCAGGATCTACAGAAGAGAGATCAGATCAGAAACCCTACTGAGGGCACACCCTAGGGAGTAATGATACGGTAGTGAGGCAGCCAAACTCCATCCCACAGATGAGTTCATTTCAGTCTCACCCTCAGCTCTAGGTAGAGCAGAATGAAATAAAAGGAAAACAGGCTCCTCTGAGACTCCATTACTACAGCCTTCAATCACCTGATATTGAGGCTTGAATTTAAATGTGAAGACCAAAGAGCTTGAGGCCAAAATTGTAATTTAACGTGTTCCCGATAGTTCATAGGAAAATTAATGCAAATGACTATTTAATATAGAGCAAGATGATAAACTTCAGTCATAATAAAAATACACTGAGATAATACTTTGCAGCTACTAAATTGGTAAAAATAACAAAGTGTCTTGTTTTCTATTGCTGGGAGGTTGCAGAGGAAGACATTCTCATTAACTACTGACGAGTCTTACAAAATGCTCTGACTTCCATGTAGGAGACTAGTAAAATCACATATACATCCACCTTTGTACACGTGGATCCTGTTTCTAAGGATCTGTCCCAACTATCTGCCAAAAAAATCACAAGTTGATATCAGCAAGTGGCTAAAAATTGCAGCTCTATTTGTAACAGCAAAAAGCTTAAAACAATGCAAATGCTCATAGAGCAGGAGATGAATACTGTAATAAACTAAGAAGCTGATTATCAATAAAATACTCTGTTGTATACTGTTTGTGAGACATAATTCAGAAATAAAGGAACTTAAAATGATTGAAAGTAAAATGATAGAAAAATATACCTATAAAGCAAATAAAAACCACAAGAAGTGCGGAGAGGGTAAAAAAGTTTATTTTAGACAAAATAGAATTTGACAAGTTATTGTAAGAGAGAATGAAGATCACAGCATATTTAGTTCAGTTCAGTTCAGTTGCTCAGTCGTGTCCGACTCTTTGTGATCCCATGAACCATCCAGCCATCTCATCCTCTGTTGTCCCCTTCTTCTCCTGCCCTCAATCCCTCCTAGCATCAGGGTCTTTTCCAGTGAGTCAACTCTTTGCGTGAGGTGGCCAAAGTATTGGAGTTTCAGCTTTAGCATCAGTCCCTCCAATGAACACCCAGGACTGATCTCCTTTAGAATGGACTGGTTGGATCTCCTTGCAATCCAAGGGACTCTCAAGAGTCTTCTCCAACACCACACTTCAAAAGCATCAATTCTCTGGCGCTCACCCTTCTTCACAGTCCAACTCTCACATCCATACGTGACTACTGGAAAAACCATAGCCTTGACTAGACAGACCTTTGTTGGCAAAGTAATGTCTCTGCTTTTGAATATGCTATCTAGGTTGGTCATAACTTTCCTTCCAAGGAGTAAGCGTCTTTTAATTTCATGGCTGCAGTCATCATCTGCAGTGATTTTGGAACCTAAAAAAATAAAGTCTGACATGGTTTCCACTGTTTCCCCATCTATTTGCCATGAAGTGATGGGACCAGATGCCATAATCTTTGTTTTCTGAATGTTGAGCTTTAGGCCAACTTTTTCGCTCTCCTCTTTCACTTTTATCAAAAGGCTCTTTAGTTCCTCTTCTGCAAAGTAATGTCTCTGCTTTTGAATATGCTATCTAGGTTGGTCATAACTTTCCTTCCAAGGAGTAAGCGTCTTTTAATTTCATGGCTGCAGTCATCATCTGCAGTGATTTTGGAACCTAAAAAAATAAAGTCTGACATGGTTTCCACTGTTTCCCCATCTATTTGCCATGAAGTGATGGGACCAGATGCCATAATCTTTGTTTTCTGAATGTTGAGCTTTAGGCCAACTTTTTCGCTCTCCTCTTTCACTTTTATCAAAAGGCTCTTTAGTTCCTCTTCACTTTCTGCCATAAGGGTGGTGTCAGCATATTAGTAAGTGGCAATTTAATCAGAAAGAAATATTTCTAACTTTGTCTGTACCTGTACTATAGCTTAGAAATATATAAAGCAAAACTTAACAGAACCCAAAAAGATATTGACAAATCCACTAGCTTAATAGAAGATTTTTAAGATTTGTAATTGCTAGTAAAGGAGAGAAAAATCATAAGGATTATAGCAGAAAGTTATTTCCTCTAATATCTGGAGTTATTTCCCTTTTTAAAAAAATGTACTTCACATCCAAAGACTATATTTTCCAACTTCCCTGACACCCAGGTATAGTTCTGTGACCAAGTTCTTGCTAAAGGAAAAAATATGAAAGTGACAAGTACACTGTTTGGACCATGCCTTTTTAAAGAAACTGGCTAGATTGGAAATATGAAGGTAAGAGCTAGAGATGGACCAGGAGATGGAGGTCATGTGTTGAGGGTGAAGAGCAACAGAGCAAAAAGAGTGTGGGCCCTGGACATTGTAAACGCTTGCATGGCTTATATCATAACTGCCATGGAAGAGGGAAGTACACGCCTCTCTATCTTAAGCACAGTTTTTGTGGGTCTTTGATTCAATAGCTACATCAAAACAAATGCAAAGTTAGTCCCTGGAGATGGAGCTACAGGAACAGAATCTGGGTGACATTTGCTTGGAAGACACCCTATAGGCTCCGAGAATGCAGACAGTGCAAGCTGGAAATCTGGAGGCCTGCACAAATCACTTGGTAAATCTGTCTCCTCTGATACTTTGGCAGGTCTTTCACATGCTGACACAGCCTTCCTTCTCAACTCCTTTATTTTGAATGACTTCAAGGTAGCTGCCAATAAGTTGAAGCAGAATAGGATTGGCAGAGCATGGAGATCATTAATAAAACTCCAGAAGTGAAAAACTGCTGAGATTAGTGCTTTTCAACCTTGTTCACTCAAGCACTCAAAATATACTTTAATATTTATGAGACCATAGGGGTGCATCAGTGAGGCTGCTTATAGCCAGTGCTGACCAAGCGGCATGCTCTGGTCATCCCAAGTAGAGCCCAAAGGGAACAATATCCTGGATGTATTTGTGATCTTTTTGTGGCTACATAGTATGCCCAGTGCACTGCTTGAAGAGTTGTTTTACATATGGTCTTAAGCTATGGCCATTCCAACGTGGAACCGACCAGAAGCAAGCCTAAGAAGCCTGAGGAAGTTTCAAGCCCAACTTAAAAGATCTGTCCTTGTTTATCTCTTAAAGTAGTTCTCAATCCCCCAAGTCTGGAGAGGCTGGAAATGCCTGTAATGTGAATACCATTGTCTCACAAAAGAGGTGCACCTTCTCACAGCCTCTTCAATGTGCCGCAGGACAGGTAAGGGGCAGGAAAACTCCTTCTAAGGGCAAATCCAGAGGACAAAGGGATTCCTGCCAGATCTGAAATGACACTGCAACATGGGCTAAGCAAGAGTTTGTCCCCACTGTCAGGACAGCAGCTCTTCACACGCCAGTAACATTGAAATTTTCCTGTGGAGGAATGATTCCTGGGTGTGGCTAAAGTCCCCTTTTCTCAGTGAGGAGTTTTTATTGCCAATATTCTATTCATACTCCACAACTATGTAGGAGGCAGACAAGGGCGAGCATATAAACAGCCTTCATTGTAAGTGGCTGGGTCCTACAGAGGCAGGCCTGATGGAGTAACTAGGGCCTCTCCCAGCAATTCTGCACTTCTGCAGGGCATTACAGGGACAGATTGTTATCTATGGAGGAAAGGTTGTATTATGTGTAGTGAGAAATATACATTGGCATGGTGGATAGGCATAATAATTATCATAACAGCCCAGAATTGCTTATGCTCAGACTGCTTTGGGAGAAATATATACTTCTCCCTTAAGTCACAGACTTCTTGGGCCTGTGCTATTAATATATTTTAACCACTGGCATATAGCTTAACTATTAGAGGGACAGAGTAGATTTGAAAGCACAACCAAGAAAGCCACAGGAAAATGCATAAGCATAGTCCTAGAAGCTACTTTTAGAATTATTAAAAAAAAAAAAAACTGAAACAATTCAAATATCCATTAAGAACAGAAAAGATAAATGTTATTTGTCAGACAGTAGAATATAAAATAGTGGAGAAAAAAAACAGGAATAAGCATGAGTCAACCATCACAAACATTATGTTTAATGAAATAAAATCATAGAAAAATGCAGGCAGAATGATTCTATTTATGTAAAGTTTTAAATGATACAAAATTAGAGACTTATTGTTTAGGTATACATTCATAGGTGGTATATTTGACTCTTTGCAACCCCATGGACCGTAGCCTGCCAGGCTTCTCCATCCATGGGATTTTCCAGGCAAGAATACTGAAGTGGGGTGCCATTTCCTTCTCCAGTTGATCTTCCCGACCCAGGGATTGAACCTGGGTCTCCCGCACTGTAGGCAGACGCTTTACTGTCTGAGCCACCAGGGAAGTTCATATTCATTATGGTGGCTGATTCTATGTGTCAATATGACTGGGCCACAGGATGCCCAGATTTTTGTTCAAATATTATTCTGGGTGTTTCAGTGAGGGTGTTCTTGGATGAGATTAAACTTTGAATCAGTAAAGCAGATTTCTCTTCCTAATGTATGTGGACCTCATCTAATCAGTTGAAGGCCTGAGTAGAACAAAAAAGACTTTCCCTCAGCATGCATGCTAAGTCACTTTGGTGTGTCCAGCTCTTTACAGTCCTATGAACTGTAGCCTTCCAGGCTTATCTGTCCATGGGATCCTCCAGGCAAGAATACTGGAGTGAGTTGCCTTGCCCTCCGGCAGGGGATCTTCCCAACCCAGGGATTGACCTGCCTCTCTCTGGCTTTAGCAGGTGGGTTCTTTACCACTAGCCACCTAAGAAGCCCCAACTCTCTAGTAAGAGGAAATTCTGTCCATGTGATGATGTTGGAACTGGGATATTTGCTTTTTTCCTGCCTTCAGACTCAAACTGGAACATTGGATCTCAAACCTACTGGCCTGCAGGCAGGACTACACCACTGGCCTTCAGCCTTGGACTAGAACTCCACCAAGCCTCTCCTGGGTCTCCAGGTTGCCGACTCAGCCTGTGGATCTTATGACTTGCCAGTGTCCATAATCACATGAGCCATTTCGTTATAATAAATAATTTTCCCAGGCTTCCCTGGTGGCTCAGTGTTAAGGAATCTGTCTGCCAATGCAGGAGACACAGGTTCCATCCCTGATCTAGAAAGATCCTACATACTATGGAGCAACTGAACTCATGCACCACAATTACTGAGCCTGTTCTCTAGGGCCCAGGAGCTGCAACCACGGAGCCCACGTGTCACAACTGCTGAAGCCTGCTCACCCTAGAGCCTGTGCTTTACAACAAGAAGCCACTGCAATGAGAAGCCCACACACCTCAACTGGAGAGTAACCCCTGCTTGCCACAGCTAGAGAAAAGCCTGCACACAACAACAAAGACCCAGTGCAGTCAAAAATAAATAAAAATTTTTTTGATTCTTAAAATTTTAAAAAATTGTTTAAAATTTAAATTGTTTCTTATCCCTATAGAACCTTATACAACTGTTTGAAAGGATAAAGCAAGGATGACTAATAATAAATTGAAGCAGTGGTCACATCTGTTAGGGACAGGGAGGAAAATCCATTCAGAAGAGGACACACAGGAGACTCTAGTGTTCATGACGATGCTCTTTTACTCCATCCAGAGTGGGAACTTCATGGATATTCACCTTATTGTTAGCCTTTCAAATGTATTTTTATTGTATATTTTTTTATATGGTATGTTTCACAGAAAAAAATGAAAAAAAAATTTTTTTATTAAAAAAAGTTGCAACTTTGAGAGTGCTGAGAAAGAGGTAAAGATGCCTATGAGGACCTACAGAAGGCTGGTCAGGGGTGGTGTCACTGATTGCTCCTGTCAGGACTTCTGGGTCTATAACTAACATTCATTTACTGATCGCATGAAGGACTTCCAGGTAAATACATCTTTCTCAATATGCAGTTGACAAAGGCAAGAAAAGGTCAGTCACTTTTAAAAGTGCCAGAGTCCAGAGCCCCTGGAAGCTCACTGGGACACCACTTTGTGCCCACGCACACATTGAAATCATGTGCCACCCACAAAGAGGCAGATGTTGGAAACACACCCCTCCCCTAATTTGGTTCTATGCTTCATTGGTTAATTCCACTGCGATTATCTCAAAGAAGAAAACTCTTATTTCCTGAAAAACACAAATGGTCAAAAGAAAGCACACAGGAGATCGCTGAACTGGGTGTCAAGGGAAGTAAATTCAGTTCACTCGGTTTTTAAGTATACTAATGACTCATTCATGGAAAAGTTTAAAATCCCAAAATCATTTATCATGCCAGTGTGGAATGTGGAGCTGGATACTCTAGTTTGAGCTGGATGCAAATTACACCTTACCTTGGAGTATGGAAACACCTACCCTTCATAGTGGAAGATGGTAGAAGGTGTATTTAACATGAAGAAATGTATTACAGACCAATCTATTTAAGTGAAAAGCATATTAGTAAAATGACAAAGAAAACAAGAAAAAGGCAACTGTGCTTTATGTGGCAACTGGAGTGGTTGTATATATATGTATTCAGGGTTTTGAGAGTTGCTTAGATAGCAAAATAATAGTATCTATCATTTATTAAATGCCCCACTTCAGTACTCTTGCCTGGAAAATCCTATGGACGGAGGAGCCTGGTAGGCTGCAGTCTGTGGGGTCGCGAAGAGTTGGACACGACTGAGCGACTTCACTTTCACTTTTCACTTTCATGCATTGAAGGAAATGTCAACCCACTCCAGCGTTCTTGCCTGGAGAATCCCAGGGACAGGGGAGCCTGGTGGGCTGCCATCTAGGGGGTTGCACAGAGTCGGACAGGACTGAAGTGACTTAGCAGCAGTAGGCATTTTAGACACAGTATCTCTTTTTCCTTGAAGTATAGTTGTTTCACAATGTTGTGTCAGGTTCTGATTCAGTTATACATCTATATGTTCTTTTTCATATTCTTTTCCATTACAGTTTATTATGAAACACTGAATGTAGTTCCCTGTGTTCTACAGTAAGACCTTGTTGTTGCCTGTTTTATGTAGAGCAGTGTGTATATGTAATCCCAAACTCCTAGTTTATCTCCTGTGCCTTTTCCCCTTTGATAACTATAAGTTTGTTTTCTATGTTTGCCAGTTGTTTTTGTTTTATATATAAGTTCATTTGTATCATATTTTAGGTTCCACACATAAGTGATGTCATATGGTATTTGTCTTTCTCTTTCTGCCTTTTATCACTTAGTATGATAATCTCTAGATCCATCCATGTCACTGCAAATGGCATTATTTCATTCTTTTTTGTAACTGAGTAATATTCCATTGTATTTATGTACCACATCTTCTTTATCCATTCACGAGTCAGTGGACATTTAGATTGCTTTCATGCCTTATTTCTTATTTTTAATGAATACTCCTTGGTGTAAGCTTATTATCCACGCTTGACATAGGCAGGTTCAGCGTCTGTCCTGGAGCTGAGAAACATCCTTGGATTGAAGCAGAAAGTACAGGAGGAGCTGCCAGCTCTTGCCCACCTTGGGGTGGAGCACTCAAGTGGTGTGATTCTGTCTTTCCTAACCTGGGTTAAAAAGGTAATGCCTGCCTCTTCCTAAATAACTTATCTAGCATCTTCAACAGTTTAAAGGTTGGAACTCTCCTTGTTCTTCCCTCCTTCTTGTCTGCATGCCCTTTTGTTGCCTTTCCTCATATCCCTTCTTTCTGTGCTCCATCCTCCTCTGTTGGATCCTGCTTCTTTGGGTCCTGATGTAGGCTTCTTGCTCTGGTTTCCATTTGTCATTTCTCTGGACCACCCTTTACCTTCCAAATGGAGTTTTCTGCAAGCCCTTAAATATGACCCTAGAAAGGATGGTCTAGTGTCAAGATTTTTGCTCCTTCGTCTCATTTCATTTGACAATAAACTATTGAGAATAGCCCTAGAGATAAAGTTCAAACTCCTTAACATGGTTTATGTAGCACAAAAATTCATTTAGATATCACTTTATTGTCTTATGTTAAGTCTACTGTAGGAGGCTCAAAGAATGAGAAACTAAACATTCTTTCCACTTGTATCCTGGAAGGACAACCAAGCCCGTCTCCTGGACTCTTTGCCCTAGTAATGTGCTTGTGCTCAGTCTCTCCGTCTTGTCTGACTCTTTGTGAGCCTTTAGATTGTAGCCTTCCAGACTCCTCTGTCCATGAGATTTTTCAGGAAGAATATTGGAGTGGGTTGGTTGCCATTTCCCTCTTCCAAGGGATCTTTCTGACCCAGGGATAAAACCTGCATCTCCTGTGTCTTCTGCACTGCAGGTGGATTCTTTACCTGCTGAGCCATTGGGGAAGCCCCAATGGAATAGTGAGGATTAATAATTCCTTTGTTTTTCCACAGTATCACTAATGAATGCCTTTGTTTAGAAGGCCTTAAGAAGGATAGAAAAAGATACTTTGATAAGGAAAGTCATGTGACCCAGTCCTAGAGGGAGAACCAATCCTTTGTTCCTGTGAAACCAGGAATACAGGTGAGTTGTGGGTTCTTGGGAGAAGGCAATGGCACCCCACTCCAGCACTCTGGCCTGGAAAATCATGAGTGGTGGGTCCAGGACTCTGCTTATATTTTTGGCCGTAGTAGATAGCAGGACCTCAGATATATATACATTCTGCGATGCTAGCCCTAAGGCCTGCATTTTGGAATCCATGGAAAATGGATGTCTCTGCACTGTTCATCATGGATGGAGTGATGCTGCTGGCTTTCAGATCAAGGGAAGCCCCAGCCAGGGTACACTGGAGCAGCAGATAGGATAGAGGAAACATTATAGGTTCTCATCAGCTTTTCTGGAAAACAAATACTCCATAATCCCCAGAGGAAATGATCACAAAAAGGTAACTGAGAATAGATATCTTTCAGTCCTCAGCAGAAGTAAATAGCCATTTGCTAAAATTAGAGATACATAACCTTTCCAGAGACTAGCACAAATTTATTTCTCCCCAGTGTTGCTTTACCCCTTTAACAAATTGTGTTTTGCCTTACTCTAGTTAAAAGTCTTTCAATTTTTAAAATACACCATTAGTTCCTTTGCATCCAAAACTTTGTATTTGTCATTACATCTCCTGAAATACTTCCATTTCCTATCTTCCCACCCCAACACATATTCACACCTTTAGGTGAACAGAAATTTGGAATGGGACCATGTGACCCTAGGGTTGATGGTAAACCTGCCTCTTTTGATTCATTCATGTAGCTGGCTGAGGATTTGTACTAGTTTAGTTTGGTCACTGCTAAATACAGTACAGAAAATTCACACAGAAAAATGCAATTTGTGTGTAGCCCTGATTTAGAAAGGAACACAAGTGCTAGCAGAGTTAAAAGAGTCCTGCACAGAAATATGTTTCCAATCATAGATGAAAAATACTAGGAACCTGAAGACTATCATTTGCCTTTTATTATAAATCTGATGCACTAGCAAAGACCTTGAATTGTTGAGCTCTGGTTACAAATACATGAACTAGTCTTCTTTAAGGAAGTATTTACCTTTCTTTATATAACACTCATTATTAGTTAATTCTCTCTGACAACTAACTAGGGAAATACTTTAATCCCAATAGATGAAAATCATACTCTTCTAAAGAAGTCACCAAAAGGTCTGTGTTCTGTATTAAGGTTCAGGAGTGATTTGCAAACTAATGTTGTTTTATGTGTCTAATACACAATATAGTTTCTGAGTTTACCTACTGAATTAGGCCCTCTTGGTACACATTACACAGGGAGCAGTCTTGAAGAATGATAGTGAAATTGAACTTTGTTTCATGCTTTGATTATCTGTATTATTATTACTTCCTCCCTTGAAAGACTTAAAAAAACAATTAAAATTTGAGGGGAGTAGAATGAAAGCAAATATTAGTGTGCTGTGCAGACATACAAGTGTAAAAATAACACAAATGGTTCAAAGAAACCAAAGACAGCTCTGCCCAGTGGGGGATGGGGAGGGTTGTCCTCTTGTCAGAAGCCTATAGATTAAGTTTGCTACATTAAAATCAAATAATACATGTTTCAGTCCAGGAGATATTGAAAGTAGAATTATATGTCTGTGTTCCATACATAAAACATCAGCAAATAATTCAGTGGATGCAGAACAGTTGTTTCTTTGGGTCAGGATTTTGCCAGCACGTTTTGTAGCTTTGCAATTCTCTTGAGCAAAGTGATAAAGGTGATGAATGTCTATTTTGAATTAACTCCCGTTACAGTGAAGTGCCAGTTGATCCAAGTGCTTTCAGTCATGACAATTCAAATGTGTCTCATTCTTTTCATAAAAATCTGAGCAATACCTTCTTGAGAAGCAAAAACAGAGAAGAAGTACACCTCCCTGGAGATAAAGGATGGATGAGAATCATTGAATGGATTTGTGAAATGTCCCTGTCAGATTGCACTGGACCCTCTGCTATTGCTCAGTTGCAATAGCTGCTCCCCAGCCTTCCTCTGTTCTCAACACCAATTCTGTCCAAAGCTGAGTCTTTGGAACTCACCCAAAAACAAAAGGCATGGCTTTTTATGTCTTCCTAAGTCTATTTATGAAATAGCTGTGACCATTCTAAGTAGAATGTGAATGTTACACTTTTGTGATAATACATTAAATCATTTTCTGATTCAAATCATGCCTGAGGAGGAAAAAAAGATGGCGGCGGAATAGGACGGGGAGGACACTTTCTCCCTCACTA
>SJYC01089669.1:0-11745 GCA_006408675.1 Madoqua kirkii | reverse complement strand
TCTCCTGAGACGGGTTCAATATGGAACATTTTACCTGAGAGACTCTCTTTCAGGGAATTCACTTGTCAACTTAAATGGCAGGGACAGGAACTCCTTAAGAGAATTTTTGACTTTCTGAAACTTGCCCCACAGGCCAATTCTATTTAAGTTTAAGGTTTTCCCATTCTCGGCACAGCACCTATTCACTCTGGCCTCTAATACCAGCCCTAGGAAAAGAGAGCCGGAGATAGCTGCTGCTGAGAAATGCCTCTGTTAGGGTAAAGAATGTTCAAGAAGCAAGAGCTGTCGTAGTTCCTTAACTAAAATGAATATCCACATCTTACTTATAAAGTTGATAGCCATTCCAATAACAGTGGTTATAGCAAAGATCAATAGACCTAATTACCCTGTCCTGTATTCTCTGAGACTAACCCCTGGGGAAAGGAGTATTGGTGCAAACACTGTATGTAGCATTAAGTATTAATAACACTCTCAGGTCTTCTGAAAGGATAGGAAAAGTCAGGAAATAAAAATAAAAAAAAAAAAAACCTTTGATTTTCCTGATCATCATTAGAAAACTAACCTGCCCATGAATGTCAATATCATGTCAATAATTCCAATGCAGAATGAAAGGAATGTGGTGCACAACCACCCATTAAATAGAACACTAGGCAACATTCCTGATGAGTTTGTGTAATTAGTGAGGGTATGGAGCTAGTGGTTCCCGGAGCACCCATCAGCAGACAGTTCTCTGGTTAGTTAAAATTCTGGAGGACAAGCCAATGTTTCTTCTTTCCACTCTGCTCCTAGAATATCTTGAGGAAGCAACTTTCAACTTGCTGTCGACCCAGATCGGGGCAGTGGGTAAATAGCGGATGAATAACAGTAAGATGCTGCTAGAACAAAGCCCAGGCTTGCAAAGCTCAGAGGGCCTAGGCCATATAAAAGCCACTCCTGTTTTCTAGGCAGGGATTCAATCGCACAAATGTCAGAAATGGAAAGAAGCCGAACATGTCCCTGTATTGAGAAATGCTGAAGAAATGCCCACACAATGGCATCGTGCAGGCTGTTAGGGCTAACAGTGAGGCTTGGAGCATGGAGAACCGACAGCTGTGCTTTTAGGGGACATTTTCGGATGCAGAGGTCACTGGAGAAATATGTCAGTTGGCGTGGTGAGTTACCCCATGCTAAGAGAAACCAGATCAAATTTTTGGCTGGTTACCCAGGACACTCCAGGATACCTCCTCTATAATATGATTTTCAACCCACATCCTTCTTCAGCAAAGGGAGTATTTGTTTACCCAGTTTTCCCTTTTCTCTGAAGCACACATACTTTATGGGGCTCCTTGTCAGAAACAGTTCCCCACCCTGGAATGAAATCTGCTGACGTGGTTTCCTCAACTGAGGCTTGTCTGCTCACTAGGAGAGACAAACAGTTTCAATTAAGGACAGCACGTAAGCCTTGTTTGAGATGCTACATTCTATCAAAACCACAGCAAGCCAGGGCAAAGGCTGAGAGTAAAGCTGTAAGGCCTTTGGAGCAGATTCTTAGTTTTATCAGAATCCCAGAGTCCTAGGAGATCAGAGAGGACTTAAGAGACTTCACCGAGCCTGATGCTCTTGCTTGTGCTTAGTTGCTCTGTCGTGTCTGTGTCCCTATGGACTATAGCCCGCCAGGCTCCTCTGTCAATGGGATTTTCCAGGCAAGAACACTGGACTGGGTTGCCATGCCCTTCTCCAGATCTTCCCAACCCAGGGATCAAACTCAAGTCTCCTCCATTGCAGGCGGATTGTTTACCATCTGAGCCACCAGGGAAGCCCAGTATTTCTAGAAATGAGAGAAAGGAGGTGCTCAGCTTTCCCCAAGCCAGCAACCTTGGCTTTAGATTCCATGTCTCCAGATATCTGAGTTCATAAAAAAATAAGGCATGGCAGCAAATTTTACATACATGTCTTCTGCATCTAAACTTTGACAGTTTGATTAAAACAACAACAACAAAAAAAAAAAAGAAATAAAAGCCAACAAATACAGCACAGAGTTACAGAGAAACTGTTACAAGTCACATGGAACAGAGGAAAAAAGGCAAAATCTGATCCCCGCCCATAGGTGCTTAGATAGAAAAAAATAAAAACAAACAGGAAGAAAATGAACAGCTTCATATTTTGCAACACTATAAACTCACAAGCAAAGCACAAATTGTGCTGAACAGTGTATTATAAGGTACTAATTGGGCACTACAGACAATGACGAAGTACAAGAGAAATTAGAATATTAGAGTATGTTGAGAACCGGGAGAATTGAGAATTGAGACCAGAGAAGGTACAGGAGCTGGACTGTGAAAGAAGGCTGAATGAATGGGCTCAAACATTTTAGGATGAGGAAACAGCATGAGTGAAAATGTAGAGATGGGAGTGAGGTATGCATGATGAAAGCATTTAGGACACAGAACCCTGATGTACACATCTTCTGGGAGTCAGGCAAGGTTGGAGAGGTCACAGTAGGGACCAGTTTCTGGTAGGTCTGAAAAATCACACAGAAGATTTTATGTGTGGTGAGGTAAGCGTTAGGGAGACATTTTATATTCTTTGGTAGAAAATAATAGCTCTCTCCTGAAAGCTTACAAATGTGCTAGCACTCTGCTAAGCTCCTTACATGGATTATCTCATTGAGTATTCACAATAAGCCCAGGAGGTAGCATTACCCCTATTTTCTTAAAGGGGGAAAAATGAGGATCAAAAATATTAAGCAACTTGACTAGGACTACACAGTGAATAAAAAGAAAAATCTGAACTGTAACCCAGATATGCCAAATGCCCTGGTGACTCAGAGAGTAAAGAATCCATCTGAAATGTAGGAGACCTGGGTTCTATCCCTGGGCTGGGACAATCTCCTGGAAAAGGGAACAGCTAATAGCTCCTTACATGGATTATCTCATTGAGTATTCACAATAAGCCCAGGAGGTAGCATTACCCCTATTTTCTTAAAGGGGGAAAAATGAGGATCAAAAATATTAAGCAACTTGACTAGGACTACACAGTGAATAAAAAGAAAAATCTGAACTGTAACCCAGATATGCCAAATGCCCTGGTGACTCAGAGAGTAAAGAATCCATCTGAAATGTAGGAGACCTGGGTTCTATCCCTGGGCTGGGACAATCTCCTGGAAAAGGGAACAGCTAACCACTCCAGTATTCTTGCCTGGAGAATTCCATGGATAGAGGAGCCTGGCAGGCTATATAGTCCATGGGGTCACAAAGCGTTGGACACGACTGAGTGAATAACACTTTCACTTTATGTCAGATTTCACTGCCCATAAACACTGTGCTCTTAAATAGCTTGCTTTATGTGATGAGGGTAAAGTTCAACAAGTAAGTATGACATTATTATAAAACAGAGAAGGTTAGGAAGCAACAATACAGGTTAAGAGCAACCTCAAGGGACTTTGGGATTCCCAGGTGGCTCAGTAGTAAAGCACCCGCCTACCAATGGAGAAGACTCAGTTTCGATCCCTGGGTTGGGAATATCGCCTGAAAAAGGAAACGGCAACCCACTCCAATATTCTTGCCTGGGAAATGCCAGAGACAGAAGAGACTGGTGGGCTACAGTCTATGGAGTTGCAAAAAGTCAAATATCACGAGTGACTGAGCACACATGCACAAGGGACTTCCCTGGTGGTCCAGTGGCTAAAACTCCATGCTCCCAGTGCAGGGGGCCCAGGTTCAATCCCTGGCCAGGGAACAAGATCTTTCATACCACAACTAAAGAGCCCTCGTGCTGTAATGAAGACCTGGCACAGTCAAAGAAATTTTTTACAAATTTAAGAGTAACTTCAATAATCCAGTCAACTAGGAGAAGGAGTTCCAAGAATAGGTAGTGAAAATTAAGAATAGAGAAAGGATAACCCCTAGAGACAATGGCAATGAGAAGGCGAAAGCACAAGATTCCTAGGAGAAGGTAGGGGAGGGTTAAGATGAGTAGTTTGCAGAGAGGTGGTACAGAGGTTAAATTTTAGACATGCTGACTTTGAAAGAATGATGGAAAATGTCCAATGGAAAGCTGAAGGTGTGAGCTTGAAGATATACCTTTGTTTTATGTATGGATCACTAAAGAAATCTGCCAATCCATTCCCCAGAAAATGTACACTTGTGTGTACCTGAAATTTTGCTTCACAGTTCATAGGGTCAGCGACTCTTGAAAACCCACTCACAGTACCTTTGGTATAAGCCATGAGTAATAAATTGAGAGTGAAGATAGACAGTTGGGAGCTTTATTCATAGTGGGTATCACATGAACTTCTCTTGACTTCCAGGATCCTGCCCTTTCTGGTTCCCTCCTTCCTGTCTGATCGCTACTTTTCCATTTCTTTCTTTCGCTCCTACTCTTTTCCCTGTCCAGTAAAACTGGGTGTTAACCAAGAATCTAGCATATCTTTGACCCTCTTTTGTTCTCTGTACAGGTTCAGTTGGTTGATTTTTATAGAGATTTTGTGAAGATTAAATGAAATAATAGGTGTAATTTGAAGGGCACAGTCCCTGGTTTGCATATCACTCCTAGAAATGGTAGCCATGATAACAAGTTGAGAAAAACAGAAGAAAGAAATTGGTTGAATGAGACAAAGACCAAGCATTCCTAGAAATGGTAGCCATGATAACAAGCTGAGAAAAACAGAAGAAAGAATTAGTTGAATGAGACAAAGAACAAGCTTTGACAAGTTTCAAATAAGAGCAGTATTAGAGGAGCCCAAGGAGAAGAGCATATCACAGAGGGGGAAGAGGATTCTTAGTGGTGCGAGGAGCCTCAACAAGAGCAAAGGAACAAGGTTAGATTTTACTTGAATTGTCTCAAGTTCAAATCAGGAAAGGAGACTCGCCTTACTCCTGGTCAAAATAATACTTCCCAAGATGAACAGTGGTGACTAATCCCCTCTCCTATAAGGTACCTCATGATAACACAAGAACATGCTTGTTGCAGCGATAGTCATGGTTGCTACAGTTTATGAGTTAACCCCAGAAAATGTGGAAAATGAGCCCTCCAAAAAAATATATCGAACTCGGGATACAGTTTTCAAGCTGAAAATTGAGAAGTCAAGTATCTCTCAGAAGCCTATTCTCCTCTAATCAGGTCCAGAGGCAAGAATGTCACGCAAACATGCCTCTGGCGGTATTTAAATAGCATCCTCTTATCAGTTCCCAACCTGGCCTCTCCCAGCATATGCTTCTCAACATACAATTAAGTGTCATGCTCTTACATTTGCAAACAGATTGATCAGGTCTCATGAAAACTGGCAGGATTTCTTCAGCTTTCAAGGGGTCAGATCTTACTTACCTAAATGAAGTTTGATGGGCCACATACCAAGAGAGTTATATCTGTTGGAGCTTCTTATTTATAGTTTTCCTTTCAAAATTTTTGACTACTTCTAGGGACCTATTAAGTGAAACTAGAGCCCTACTGGTTGTCTTTAAGAATGTAGGGTTAAATTCTACCAGATCTGTTCCTTAATCACGTGTGAGAAGTCAGTAGGACTCCTGGGGAAGGAAATGCTTATTTTTCCCCAGCAACTGAGTATTAGCACTAGAAAATATGTGCACGGAAGAGGGAGGAGGTGGAGAGTATTTGAACCACTTCTGTAAATAAACAAGTCAGTGAGTATGATGCATAATTCTAAAAATTTGCATCTGCAAATTTGCATTTCAGATTTCTCAAAAATTATAATACGAGCTAGCTGGCTTTTCATTCCTGCTTCCCTCCTCCCGTGATCATCCTCAATTTCAGCTATGATTCACTAAATATTTTTCCCATTGGAAATTATAAAATGATATCCTAGCTCATTGTTTCATTTTACACTGAATTTCATTGGGTTTTCAGACATTTACACTGTCAGCTCTCCTTCCCTTACTGTAAAATCCTTTTTATTGACAATTCAATCATGTCAAGTTTGGAACAGGAGAGGCACTGATTTGATCAGCTATCATTGGATTTACAATATATAAATGACAGCACCATATCTGGCCCTCGTCTAAAGCAGCTGCCTTTTATCGATTTATATTCCACTAGCAAGGAAGAAAAATTGCAGCACAATGTACTGGTATGGTCCGAGATCAATACCAATTTTTTTCGTAATGACACAAAGGCCAAGATAAGGACAGCATAAGTCAAACCTAGACAGATCAAATTTGTGGGATATCCCTTTCAATTACTGAAGAACATGCACAGGGATGTATAACATTAAAGCAAAGGAGAATATTATTCCAAGTGGTTTAAAATTACGACATCAAACAAGATGGAGTAGCATCCTTCCCAAGATATGGAATTGAAATGAGCTGAGAATGGAGGACCACCCTCTCCACCTTGGTCTAAAGCAGCTGGGCATTTCCAGAGTTAGCCTAACTACTAGACCTCAGAGCGCTGCTTCAGCTGTGTAATCCCAACAAAGAGGATTTAAACCAGGACTCCAGGACAAGGAAATGGAAACCCCACTCTAGTATTCTTGCCTGGGAAAACCCATGGACAGAGGAGCCTGGAGGGCTACAGTCCACGGGATTGCACCGAGTTGGACATGACTTAGTGACTAAACAATAACAATCAGAACCAAACATCCTGAATTTCTTAGATGTTGATATTGAATGACAGGTAATGAAGACTGAAATAGACTGGTTGCTCCCCAGAATATAATACTTGTTGCAAGAAGCCAAAAAGCAATATCCAAACAGCTTAACAAACTCAACAGAGTGGTTGGCCACATCTAATCTGAGTAAGTTGTAAAGTTATGACTATCTCCACTATGGCAACAAAAGGCTGCCCAATCCCCTTGGGGATCTCGGATGATTCTGTAGTTCAGTGAAAGGAGCTGGGTCTAGGTCAAAGCAGTTCTTTCTAAAACTGATGTCCACAACCCCAACCCCACATCAGTTCAGTTCAGTTGCTCAGTCATGTACAACTCTTTGAAACCCCATGGACTGCAGCATGCCAGGCTTCCCTGTCCATCACCAACTCCTGAAGCTTGCCCAAACTCATGTCCATCAAGTCGGTGATGCCATCCAACCATCTACTCCTCTGTCATCCCCTTCTCCTCCCGCCTTCTATCTTTCCCAGCATCAGAGTCTTTTCCAATGAGTCAGTTCTTCGCATCAGGTGGCCAGAGTATTAGAGCTTCAGCTTCAGCATCAGTCCTTCCAATGAATATTGAGAACTGACTTCCTTTAGGACTGACTGATAAAGCCAGTTCTAAGGAATGCTGGAATGGAAAATGCCTTGGTGATTTTCTCTCCTGATAGTTAAAAACAAAAACGAAAAAACTTGCTACCAACACTGAAGGAGGCAGGTGCTTTTCCTCATTAAATGATGTGCCTATTCTCTTTGCACATCTTTCTGATAGTGTCCTCTCCAACATAACACAAACATGGTCAGGCACTTTATATAACAACGGATGAGATAAATTAGATAAAATAGAAGTGTTCACGAGAAGCACAATGATATCTTGAGAGGGCTTTTGTGAAATACGTTGTAAATGGAATTCAAATATCTAATCAGTGGCATAATAGATGATGTCTGAATTCCTTCCAGTCCTAAAGTTCTATGTTTCTAAGTATTAACAGCTCACATGCCCTATTGCTAGTGGGGAAAAAAAAGATCATAAGTCTTTGGAACCAAACTGACTTGGGTCTATGACTAGACTCTGCAACTTACTAGCAGTGTGATCTTAGGCAAGGTATTTAGCTTCTCTGTGCATCAGTGGCAGGCACAATAGGTGTGCTGTACATAATATCTCATTTGACCCTCATAACAATCCTATTAGATTGTTATCTCCATTTTAATATGAAAAAAACTGGTTCAGTGAGCTTAAGTAAACTTGCTCAAAGTCATACATAGTTGTAGAGTATATATTCAAAGCATGGTCAAGATGGTTCTAAAATCAGCTTTTACCACTGATTCCATCAGGCTACCGTCAAGACTTCCATCAGCCCTTCGAGTTCAATCTAAGCCTGAGTTATTTTCTTCACTGTCCCTCTGGTTACTGAGAAATCAGGTCTGGGCCACATAAAGCTAACCAGAACAGAACCGTATAAACCCATCTACAGAGTGAGCGGTCAATGACAACTTAAATACCTGTTCAGGAAACACTTAGAATTAAAACATGGAAACCTCACTTCTTCAAGCCATGTTTGTTATCAATGTCACCATTAATAATATATCTAATTGAAGAGAAACAAGTGTCTCAACACTAAGGGCAAAGAATGGATGCTGCAACAAGATACAAAGGGCAGCATAAGACACATATTTTATTTAGTCTATTTGAACTTGATTTTACAGTAGTGCTGCTAATGCATTTTTTCCTTGCCAATTAGTACAATACTTACTGATCATGACGTCAGATGAGGCAGTTTAGCTAGGGGTAGCAGAAGCAGCTATTTCAACCTGGTATGAAGTAATCATAAATAGAATGCCTTGTTTTCCATAAAATGCCATGTTAGGACTTTGAGTGACAGTAATGCTGGGGCCATCAGATAAATTATGGGATTGCGAAGTTTGCTAAGGCCATACTAGTAGTTAGCACAACTTAAAAATCAGGAAGCCAAGGAGATTATGCAGAGATAAAGAAAGATACATCAGAATTCAGAGCAGAGCATGTGTTTGAGTGGAGTAAATGGGAGAAGTCCATACAAAAACTCATTCTTTGAGGCACCTAGCTTGAACCAGATATTCTTATGTACTTTCTCTCACAGAAAGAATACAGCAGTTATATCTTCAGCTAGTAGCAAAGAGGGAAATGATTTCTATCTGAGCAAAACATACACAGGAATAACTAGCTGGTAGGTGGAAGACAGAACAGAAATGTGATTAGGAACTCTGGCAACAGAGTCTCAAAATGACTGTGGTCAAAGTTATGACTGAGAAAATATAACAGGAAGCTAGCCCAATTGCCAGCACACAATAGGATCTCAACACATTTTTTTTAAGTCCTGCAAAAGAGATTATGCCTAAAAACCAAAGTATGAAAATTTCCAAGTGTATGCAAAGTGATCTTTCTAGTCACACATCTACATAGCAACATTTTTTTATAAAATTATATTTTTCAACACATAATAATTAAAAATGAGGGTAAGTTAATAACCAAGGATAACCTCAAAACAGCTTATTTTGGAAATATGAGTGTACACTAATTATTGCCAGCTAGCAACATGTCTACTACAATGACTAATATGCTTTCTGACTTCATAAGAAAGAAAAAAGAATTGTGGTTAAATCTATAGCAATTATTCATATTTTGAATTTCTATATAATCCTGGCACATTCTTAACTCGCCCAAATAAGTGAAGAACAGCAATGTCACAATCCTTGTACTATCAACTGTATCTATCATTCAGAAATATTAATACACTGATGATTCTATTCAAATTGTGGTAGAATGGAGTTACTTTGTATCTCTTTTGAAGCTCTGCCATCATTTTTTCTTAGATTGTGTACTTAATAGAGACAACCTGAGGCTAGAGAGAAGCAAATCATTTAGAGTCAGAAAACCTGAGACCAAGGCCTTGTTCTACCACTTACTAGATGAGCTAACTTTCTGTGCCTCAAATCCCCCACCTACGTTAACTAAGGTTACCTCTCTCCATGTAGATATTATTCATCTTTATATCTGTTATTGACATGAAAATTGTGCCAGACAAACAGTGAGCAGATGCCCTAGAAACATTTGTTGCTTGGTGATGAAAATTTCAAAAACACATAATAGTTGACCCTGGAGTTTTCTGTTTGCCAGAAAGATGTGCATATTAAAAACAAATATTATAATAATTCTACAATTATCACACCGCTCAAAATCATTTTATCAAAATAGAGTGCCTTGAATTTATTTATTTTTAAAATAATTTCCTCATTTTTATTTTTTTAAACTTGAATAAAGGCTTTATTAAACCTTGTAACAATTCTAAGATAGGCACTATCATTATTTTTAATTGTAGTATAACTGCTTTACAATGTTCTGTTAGTTTCTACTGTACAACAGCATTAATAAACTATATGTATACGTATATCCCCTCCCTCTCACCCCTCTAGGTCATCACAGAGCACTGAGCCAAGCTCCCTGTGACACAGCAGGTTCCCACTAGCTGGCTACTTTACACATGGGACTGTATGCAGATCAGTACTACTTTCCCAGTTCGGCCCAGCTTCCCCTTCCCTCTCATGTTCACATGTCCATTGTCTACATCTCTATTCCTGCTCTGCAAATAGACTCATCTGTGCCATTTTTTAACATTCCATATATATGTGTTAATATATGATGTTTTTTTCTCTTTCTGACTTACTTCACTCTGTAGGACAGACTCTAGGTTCATCTACATCACTGTAAATGACCAAATTTTGTTCCTGTCATGGCTGAGTAATATTCCATTGTATATATGTACCCAAAGCTTCTTTTATGAATTGCATCACTTGATCTAGTTAACAGGTAACTATATACTGCAGAGACCATGCATTTTATCTTCCTAAAGAACATGCATAAGTAACAGATGCCAACCATTCAAACATATTTACAAGATACAATTAACCTAATTACCATAGGATATTAAAAGATCCAGAACCTCACAGTATAATATACAAAATGTCCAGGATATGACCAAAAATTACTCAGCATACAAAAACTAAAATAAAACAAAAAAAAACAAAACAACTTACAAGGGCAAAGATGATCAGTCTAATCTCATCAACACTGATAATAAAGATGATAGAGTTGTCAAAGATATTAAAGCAGTTATTTAAAAATGCTGCAGAAAATAAGGATAAACCCTCTTGAAAGGAATGGAAAGATAGTATGTTTCTGCAAAGAAACAGAAGGCATAAATAAGATCAGATGAAAAGTTTAGGTCTGAGCAACACAATTAAAAAAATAACTGAAGAAACAAACAAAAAAAACTTCACTAGGTTCATTCAATGGCAGAATGGAGATGACAAAGATAAAGCAATATAAATTCTCCAATCTGAATAACAGAGAGGAAAATGATTGAAAACAAAAATTAACATAGGCTTATGGAGGAAAGATAAAACACAAAGTCTATTATTTGTACCACCAGAGTCCAAAAAGATAAGGAAGAGTGTACAGAAAAACATAAATAAATAGAAGAAATTTACCTCAATTTGGCAAAATACATAAATCTACACATTCAAGAAGCTCAGCAAATGTTGAACCGTATAACGCCAAAGAGATCTGTACTCAGGCACATAATAAACTGCTGAAGTTAAAAAAAAAAGTCTTGAAACTGGCCAGAGAAAACTAATATATTGCTTACAAGGAAATAACAATTTGAATGACTATGGATCTCTCATGTGAAAGCATGGAGGTAAGGAAAAAAAGCAGCACATTTTTTAAACTGTAGAAAAGAACTATCAACCAACAATTCTGTATCTAGTGAAAATATTTTTTAAGAAATAAAGACGAGGAAAAAACATTCGCAGGTGACAGAAAACTATGAGAATTCACAGCCACTGAACTGCTATAAAGGGAGTCCTTTGTACAGAAGGGAAATGATACCAGAAGGAAAATTGGAAAATCAAGACTGAAGTAAGAGACAAAAAATAATGAATATCAAGATAAATAAAATATAACATTTTCCTCTTCTTGAGTTCTTTAAAATATGCTTCACAATTAAAAGCAACCATTACAGCAATATCTGGCAAGATTTTCAATATATTTGGATAAAAAAATATAAAAAGAATATAAAAGGATCTATATACAGTGGAAGATTTCTGCATTCAGCTTCGGTTGGT